>JAQFVV010002945.1:0-16699 GCA_028023455.1 Epiperipatus broadwayi | reverse complement strand
ATGCCAGGTTGACTTTAAGGCTGCTTTTGATCTAGTAAACTGGAAATAAACCACTAAACATCACTTGATAACCATCTCTTACACTAGCTTATAATTGTTATTAAACAAGGCAAAACTTTCCATACAGTAGTGCCATCCTGTCCCAACCAGAATAATCAATGAAGACAGAAGAAGGCTTGTGCATAAAATCCCTATCTAGCGCCTACTCATCCAATATCCCCAGACTAGTTTCTGGCTTGTGGCCTTCATCAGTGAGGAGCCTTGGATCTGAGAGCACTGCACCTAGATCTTGTGGCCTTTGTCAGTGAGAAGCTTTGGATCTGAGAGCATTGCACCTAGATATTAGGATCTAATTTAACACTCCAGCATTATCCTAAGATCTAGGTGCAGTGCTCTCAGATCCAAGGCTCCTCACTGACAAAGGCCACAAGTCAGAAACTAGTCTGGGGATATTGGATGAGAAGGCACTTGATAGGGATTTTATGCACAGGCCTTCTGGTATCCATTAATTACTCTGGTTGGCACAGGGTGGCACTACTGTATAGAGAGTTTTGCCTCGTTTAATAACAATTATGTGCTAGTATAAAAGATGGTGATCATGCAATGTTTAGTTGTTTAATACCAATCTTGTCTAATAGGATAGTTTTGGCTGTGGTTGTTAAAGAGCCAAAGACACCAGAATGTATGGGGGCTGAACTGAGTTCAGACCCATATGACTATATAAGCTGTTGAGCTTAGATTGAAAATATTATTGTGTTTTAAAATTTTATTCTCATAGTTTCGTAGTTAAGTAGAGATAAAATGTGGCTGCTGGAGGGTTGCATTAGATCCTAAGATCTAGGTGCAGTGCTCTCAGATCCTTTGGCTCCTCACTGACAAAGGCCAGAAGCAAGAAACTAGTCTGGGGACATTGGATGAGTAGGCACTAGATAGGGATTTTATGCACAAGCGTTCTTGCATCCATTGATTACTCTGGTTGGCACAGCATGGCATTACTGTATGGAGAGAGTTTTGCCTTGTTTAAACTGGGAATACTTGTTTAGCACATACACATCTAATTACTCTCATAAAAATATCTTACCAACATATCTTTCAAATAAAAAATTATTTGTACCTCTCTTCTGCTTTTACCAAGCTGAGGTATTCCACAAGGTTCACCACTTGCGTTACTACTATTTGCAATATATATATATATATATATATATATATATATATATATATAGAGAGAGAGAGAGAGAGAGAGAGAGAGAGAGAGAGAGAGAGAGAAACCCCATAATCAAAGAGATTGAACAGTGCACAGATTACCATTTCTTTCCTCATCTTGGTACTACTGTTAAATTGATATCTTTTATTGATGATGTCCTGGTAATTTTCAGCAGTATGTAAAATATTCTTCTTATTCTTCATATTTTGAATAAATTTGAAACACTAACAGGATCTATAATACAAGATTGTAAGTCACCATGTGATTGATAGCTACAGGTTGCAATCTGCCTTTATTCTTCACAGGTACATAATCATCTTTTCGGTGAATTTCAGTTAACTAATCTAAAATACTCATCTTTTCTGTGAATTTCAGTTAATTAACCTAAAATGCAATTAAGCCATCAACTAAATGATCTGGTCATAAATGAGTTCAACACAAAAATTAAAGCTTTCTGCCCAAAATTGCTTTACTAAATGATCTGGTCATAAATGAGTTCAACACAAAAATTAAAGCTTTCTGCCCAAAATTGCTTTACCCTATAGTAAAAGTTAATATCATTAATTCTATGGTTTACTTGATAACTATAGTCCATCAATGCATCTTTTAAGGACTACCTTTAAAAATATCATAACCACAATCAACATCTCATCTTCTCATCAATTACAAGTGCTTGTTTTATTCTTTGCAAAGATAATCTAATATGTTCTCAGTCATTTGTATTTTATATCAGAGCTAAAATATACTTCATAATTACAATTAATCCTATCCTCAAAGCCACTCCACTTATAATATTACTTGCTCAATTTCCATATACAAAATCGTTTTTTTTACTGATCACACTATTAAGCATGCAAATCTATTGCATAATTATAACATCAAATCTTTAATTGATATTTCATTTAAAGATTTGAAAAAAAAAAGATATATCTCTAACAGGTGTCTATGGTTAGCTCTCTCAATTGCCAAAACTTAACTAGATTTCAAAATATGTGTGATCCTCAATCATGGTTAAAAAAATTGACTTAACACAATTCCTACAAAAACCTTCCTGATTAACAATTTTAAATTAAATCTGAATCCTATATGTACCTTGTGTAATAGTCATCCAAAAAATGTTACACATTTTTGAAATATGCCGACACTTTTCATCTTTATGACAATTTGTATTTTTTTATTTATAAAATATAGAATTTTATTCAGAAATTTAGTTACAATATATGATAATAGTTAAACATAGGATATGTTACATGATAATCAGTGGGATGAAATCTCACTATTGATATCTTGTTTGACACCAGCTAAAAGGACTAATATGAAGCATATCAGCAAGGAACGAGTCTGGAATAGTATCCTGTTGATATAGATGACCACGCTTGGATGTCTCATATAGTTCAGTGATAGGTCTAATCCTTTGTCCACGCTCCACATAATTAAGTCGACCCTTCATACTGGAGGTTACTTCCATATCAACTCAGGATCTGTGCAATAATCATGCAGAGCAAGGCAAGTTATCACAAAGGGATGCAGGCCATTCAGCCTCAATTTACTCTCCAGGGAAGGAGATTTCTATTCAGGAGTGAAAGAGATCAGCTTTGGGGGCCAGATCAATAACCTCCATGTGGAGTCCTAGATGTAAGAGGGGGCCAAATTCTGGTCCCTTTTCCGAATTTTTTCCATTTTGTTAATATAGAGTTCGAGCGGACGCTCTAGTGCATGATTAAAGGTTAGCCAGCACCGTGTGTACCATAGTGAAAACAGTACAAATGTTGTAATTTGTATCTCTGGGATGGATCCACATAGTATATTGTCCATGAGAGTCAACAGGGCAGGTGTATTGTTATTTAACATGGAGGCCATAAGGACTCTGTATGGGTGAAATGAAACACACTGGCAGGGGAGGTGAAGATAAGTTTCATCCTCTCTGAGGCATAGTGAGGAAGTGGATTCTATGTTTGAGAATCCTCGGTGATGCACCAGAAAGTGTTTAGTAGGCAAGGCGTTAATATTTATCTTCATCAGGAAGTAAAAATATTTGGGTTCAAGGAACCATCGCTTAAATTTCTTGATTAGCAGATGGTTGTTAAGCCTGAGGATAGTTGATCCTGCAGAAACATTAGGATTAAGGATGTAGTATGCATCCCAGAACTTGGATTTTCATTGAGGATGATTTTATAGGAAGCATAGTATGTTAATACATGTGAGGGCTGCCAGCCAGTCAGTACCAATAGGGGGCAGCTTATCTGTGGGAATAACCTCTCTGGAATGTGAGTAGTTAGGATAATGGAGACACATTCTGTAGAAAGAATTGTAGGAACATTGGAATATAAAAGTATCTATGTAATGTAGGGATAATCCATTGAGTTTTGTATGTTTTTGTAGATTTCTCAAGCTTATGGTTTCACTTTTCCCCCCTCTAATCAGATCAGTGCACATCTTGTGTATTTTCCTGATGAAGACTTTGGTAAAATTGATGACTGGAGTGAAATAGGATATTCTAGGGAATATTAGTATGTTGATGAGGGAGGACTTGGCAAACATGGACATGTAAACTTTGGATAGAGAGGATGTGATTCTCTGTGTGGATTGAAGTAGCTTTCCTTGGGTAGATCTTCTCATGGCAGACATGGATTCAAATATAGGGGAGCCCAAGAAGTTCTGAGGCTTTGCTGAAAATGGTCTTGGAATGGTCTTACCCAAAGATATATACCAGGCAGATGACTTGGCCATATTAAATTGGAGGCTGGATTGATCAGAGAATTCTTTAAGTATTGATAATGTGATGAATTGATGTATTTAAAATTGGGATATGAATGCCAGGAAGAGATCTCTCAATTTGAAGAAGCAGATGGTTGAGGTAAGTAATGAAAAACAGGGCACTCAGAAGAGAGCCTTGTGGAATGGAGGGTGTGGTGTAGAATGGGGGAGAAAGCTTCCCATTAAGTGAGATGCTCAATTCATGATTGTAAAGGAAGTTTCTAATAATATTTATGATTCCAGTAGAAATGTCATGCTCACCAAGTAAGTTTAAATGGGTATTGAGTTGAATAGAATCGAAGGCAGCTGCAATATCGAGATGCACAACCACCAGTCTAGATTGCTTGGGGGATCTGATGGGGTCAGTAATTATTTTAGAAAGATTGATAGCATTTGTGGTTGAGCTACCCTTTTTTGAAAATTGATATTGCGAAATAAGGGGAAGAATCTTGTTTTGAATTTTGTCCTTGATGATAGATTCAATGACCTCGACCATCAGTGGAGTCATAGAGATGGGCCACAGGTTCTCCGGTGGGGAAGGAATTATGTTGCACTTTAGAAATGGCACTATTGCTATGGGATAAAGACCACTGATTTCATGGACACCGGAAGAAAGGTGATTAACCAAGTTGTACATGATTGCAAGTGAGAATTTAGACAGGTGTAGTAGAAGGAAATGGGGGAAATTGCATGGAGCTCTGGATGGGTCCTTTCAGGTATCGAGGTTAACTTAGTCAGAACATCTCCCTCCGAGATGCCATGGTCAGAGGGGGAAGAATCCCATATTGAGTCCTGTTTAGAGTCAGGTGCATGAGTGGAAAACTTTTCCCTGAAGAACAAAAATTTTTTTAGAACCATGTTAGATCCTGAGTAAAGGATATTTCCAACAGTAATAGATGAAGGGGTGGGTTTCTTGTCTCTATGGCCCAGAGCCCACCTAATGTAGCCCCTGGACCAATTGTGGGGCTGGTTCAAGAAAATTTTTGTCTTTTTGATAGAGAGATACTCTGCCAAAATCAACTGTTTATTTTTGTATTGGGATTTCAGGTTGATGATGGATTCTATAGGAATTGTATCAAGTGGAAGATTTTTAAGGGTGTTGTTGAGTGATTCAAGTTCTATCAGGAGTGAAGATGGCCCTTTATTATGTAATGTATAGTTTGAGATTAATGACATTAATATGGATGAAGGCAAACCAGGCATCAACCACTGGCAAAGACAGGATATGAATTTTGTGAATATATATATATGCCTCAGAGATGATAACTTCAGGTGATGTGGACTTGAGAAGGATTCTTGTGGTTGTGCTCAGACCTGGAATATTGGATGACTCAAGATTTAGAGATAGTTTAATGGATAATGCCAAGTGGTCAGAAAAGGCTATAGGTTGGAGTGAAGGGTCAATCAGAAAGTCTAGATCAGGAGTATAGTAGATTAGGTCTATGAGAGAGGTATATCTTCTTGTATAGAAGGAAAATGCATTCAGAGAGAAGAAGCCCTCTCCACTCATGAATCTGGTATTAAGACGATGTATATATTTGGCTGTAAATTCCTGGTAGAAGGTGTTTAAGTCCCTGAAAAAAATCACTGGATAAGGGTTGGAAGCAATTGTGATGTTAATCTGTTGGATTATCTGTTGAATTAGTAGAGGTACACATAAATTATATTTAAAGTGAAGGCTTTGTGGAATAAGGTGGCAATAATTATATGTGGGTTTATATAGTTAATTGAAGGCTTTGTGGAATAAGGTGGCAATAATTATATGTGGGTTTATATAGTTAATTTACTTTTGGAGATTAAGATTGCCACTCCAGCAGCAGATGAAGGAGAAACTGAGTGATGAAAATATCCCAGCTTGCCAAGGAGGTTCAGGATTTTGGGGTTTGAAAATTGGTACAATTTGGTCTCAGAGAGACATACAATATGTGGTGAGTATTGCTTAAACCATAAACCATTCGGACAATGCATCCACTCTATTTAGGGAATTCAGCCCTCTTGTATTAAGTCCTGCTATATTGAGCCTCATGAGGCATTATTTTAACAGATAAATATTGTGTATTTATTGGGCAATTGGTGATAAATTTGGAAGTGATTAAATGAGTTTTGAATGTGTGATCATGCACTCAGCAACTATTGGTCCTGCCGAGAGGACATATCCCAGCTTTTGCTTTTGGTGTTCTGGATCGCAAGCCATCCATGTAAGAAGCTCCAGTACTAGCTTGTTGCAGATCCACTATCTGGCCAGAGGCTCCCTCCCCAGACTCTTTGTAATGCAGGCCTTCAACAGAGTCTGGTTCAACATTCGATGCCCTGGAGGTCTTAGGTAGCTTTAATTTAATGTCCTTATCTGGAATAGGGGTTTGGCAAGGTTTGCTTGTATCTTTATTAGGTAATTCACAATTTCTTGTTTGACTATCTGCCTTAGGAACAGGCTTGTGTTTTTCCCAGGTTGCTGGGGGATAAGATATTCAGAGTCTGAGGAGTCCATGCTTTTGTTATTTTTTTTTTTCAAGTATACTTTGTTCACTGAAGATTTGGAATCTGTATTTTGTTCATTTGTCTTTCTTGTTGGGCAGAGGCAAAGGGGACGTCTCCTCCATGACCAAACATGTTGACTCAAAAGACTCATCCAAAGCACATGTGGAGAGAGCAGGTGAAGGCAAAGAGTCAGGGCCGACCTTATCAACAGGAGACAATAAAAAATGTGGAGTTTTCTACTGTTTCAGATGCTGAAAGGACCACCGGATATGTTAGAGAACAAGTGGAGCTTTCTATTGGTTCAGGTGCTCAAAGTCAGGCATGGACATGGGAGTCTACACAGTCTGCATCACTGGACTAGAGTTACAGAGTTGAGTTTTGCTTTTAATTCTTTTGCAATTGTGGCAAATTCTGGCTGGGCAGTCCCTCACTAAGTGGCCTCTCTGGTGGCAGAAGAAACACTGTGGAGGAATGCCATGGAAGGTAATGACAAGAGGGGAAGTGTCTGCATAGTAGAGAGTGAAAATGTCATTGGAGTTTGATTTCTTATTCAGGGAAAGATCAAAGAAGGCAGTATTCAAATAAACTGGAAGGTCTATGCCCTTAATCAGTTGATATCTAATAATAAAGTTTGATACTTTGCCATAGGGCCTGAGTATTTGCTGCAAATCACTCTCCCTGAATTTAAGGTAACACTTCCTTATTTTGCCTGACAAGATTGTAGGACGATTCATATTAATATTACAAATGATTTTCCCATCAAGATACTTGAAGGATTTTTGGAAGATTAATTTCTGAGTGGGATTGTTGAACTCAATTACCAAGTATCAAATAATTGGGATGTTGCAGAATTTTATGAATCAGATTCCATAATTTTTTCTTTGTTATCTCATAATATAGTTCATTAATTGGGAAATTTAAATAGATCACAGGAAGTGTTGGTGACAGCTAAGATTGAGGTGTTTTCACTGTGGAAATTAAGAAATGGTTTATGTAATTGGGGAGGAATAGTATTATTGAATCTGTTTACTATTAAGTCAATTTCTTTTTGCTCTAGATTTAGATTGAGTGTGTTGGGATTGCTACAAATATCAGTTAAGTTCTCCTCAATCTCTTCATCAAATAAATTGAATAAATCTTTGTGATTTTTTGAAGCTTCCCATGCCATAACATTAGGCTCAGTAAGGCCTCCCTGTGTAATGTTAGCATAGGAGGGCTTGCTGTTAATTAATATCTTAGGTTGATTTTGGGAAGAGGAGGCATTTAAATTGAAAGACTTTATGTTAGTTTTGCTATTTTTATCAATTTTTTTGTTAATATTTTGAGAAACTTTTGATTTATTAGAAAAATTAAAAGAAAATTTACTGTTGCTATTTTCCAAGCTTGGGAAGGCTTCATTTTGGAGGTTATTGGCTTGAAATTTGGACTGTGGATCCTCTGTGGTGAACTTTTGAGAACAGGTAATTTTTTTATTGACAATAGCATCTGTGGATGGAGTGGTAGGCTGCAAAGAACAAAAACCTGTGTTATTTTGCATTTCCAAGATGGCTTTTTCTTCAGCTTGTTCCATTGAAGGTTCTGAAAACAGCTAACAGCTTCCTCAGATTCAAGCAACTTATCCACTCTTAATTAAGCAGAAAGGTAAAAAGTTCAAATATCAAAGAAAATGGTTTTCGCAAGGAAAGACCCAGAAAAACACAGAAAAAACTAACTTTCTATAAGAGCTAGGAATCAGTGAAGTCAACTCTAAGCTATAGAGGGCGTTACACAATTTGTATTTATATTTCATCAGCAAGGGAGGCAATTCAAGGAGAAATGGGATGGTCAAGTTTTCATATGAGAGATGCAAAAAGTAAAATGAAAATGTTTGGTAGATTGCAGTTTATGTATAATAAAAGAATAGCTAAAATAGTATTTAATTGGGTTATGAGTAAAGGGCAGGTAACAAGATAGGTGAGAAAGGTAATGTGGTATGCAAAAGATTTGGATAAAGAATTTATATCAGTATATTTGTACAAAAGATGGGATGATTGTGTTAAGAGGATTGTTGAATGTTATAGTAGTAAGGAATGGGATAAAAGAATAAATTTATTAATAAAGACTAGGGAGTTAGAGAGATGGAGAAATAGTATGGAGAGTAAAAAGAGTTTAAATATATATAGAAATAAACAGAATATTAGATGTGAGTTAATATATGAAAATTGTAAGGAAAGTAGTTTATTGTTTAAGGCTCGAACGGGATCTTTAGCTATAAAAGAATATACATGTAAATGGAAAAATATGGGTGATTTATTTTATAAATTATGTAAGGAAGGAATTGAAAATATTAGGCATTTGTTAATTGAATGTAAATGTTTGAAAACAGAAAGGGTACATATAATGAAGTTGTGGAAAAATAAATATGAAAAGAGTGATTATACAGAAAGTGAATTATTGGTTTTTATGCTGGGTTTGGGAAAAGATAAGGGGGATTTAGATATAAAGGTTATAGAGTTGACAAAAATTATGTTGTGGAAATGGGATAGAGCAGATTATGGGTAAATTTAGAGTGGGGAATGTAAAAGAAAGTGGCTAACAGGTTTATCTGGGCATAATTGCTGAGATATTCTTGACTTCGTTTAAGCAGAAGCCATAATACATCACATCACATCACAACAAATAGTTGCTTGAGAAAAATATTAAAATTTTTAATCCATATAATGTGATAATAATTATTCATACTTTTAGAATCATGTGGCTTGCTCGCTTATCTGTAGTTTTCGACAACAAAAAATATAATGTTCTTAAAAATAATAAAAAATGATATAATATATATTTATATGCTTTAAAATATATATCCAGAACATCATGAATCATTTTATGTGCTTCAAACAAAAATCGTAATGATTATATGTTATAAGCGTGCACCATATGTCATATAAAATTCCCGCCCCCCCCCCATAATATATTAATACTTGTATATAATTTGTAATTAATAAAGTTTATTTAATAAAAAAAATGTTTTCTCTATTAATTTAAACAATATCTTTTTTATTTTGGGTTTTAGTCAAGCTTCAAACCCAAGTTTGTTTTATGGATTTAAACTCAGAACACTATTTATTATAGATGTGAGAATGCAGAAGACTATCATCTTCCTTGACACTGCAAATAATAATTAATATTTGCCAAAGAGTTATGTATATATGTTGAATTAGATATTTTCATGTATTTTTTAATTTAATAAACAGTATACATATAACTAAAGAAATTTCATCAATACATAATTGCTACATTTTGATTTATAAGTGTCAAATTTACTTCTCTCACAACTTTGACACCATCCACTCTAGATAAATACAGTAATGATTGCCATTAATCATTTATTAAACTAAAGATTGTCTTTAATCCAGTTATAAACTTTGCACCTTAGTTAAAGATTAATATCTATCTGATTTTGTAATTAATTAAACACACTCACTGGAGTTATTCACATTTCTCTTTCCCATGAGTAACACTCAGACTTATTAAAAGTATTTATTAAAAATAAATTGTATTAAATAAAAGAAGATTAACTTTCATGAATGATGACTAGATATTATCATTCTAATGTTACATTTGATTGTCAGGATATCTGACATTTAATACTTTCAGAAATATTTATACACTATTGTGGAATTCTTTTATTATGGTAGAATAAACAAATTAAGTTTCTTTTGCTCATCCTATTTTTTATGAACTTTTGCTTATTTGGAGTAAATCTTTCTGGTCAAAAATATTTTTGTCCCATTTAATATAAACCATTTAGCTTGTTCCATATTTGATTCTTAATCATAAATTATGGTTTAAATAACTTTTCCAATTTTTTTTTTAAAGATTTTCATTGAACTTTTTTTTTTCTTACTTAGATATATTACATATATTCAGTTACTAAATTGTTACAGTTTATCAATGCTTTTAATTACTGCCTTTTGATTTATTATTTATAACTAAAATATTAAAATAAATTACATTCTTTGAAAACAAGTGGTATACTATGAAAGATGGATGGCCAATGGGATTACCTGTCAGTGGCATTTTTAATGTCGACTTAAATGAATTTGAGAGCTCTATAATACTGAAATATTACAATTCCACTCTTGATTTTACATATATTCGGTATGTGGATGATATATTTTGTATTTCCTCCATGGATAATATTTTACATATACGAGAAGAACTTCAAAGTTTATCTAATTTATCACTTAGCATTGTATATGAAAATAACAATAAAGAAATTAAATATCTTGACCTTTCATTATCAAGAAATATTACCAGTATAGATTATAAGATGATAATTAAGCCTTTTGAAATTAGAAGCTGTATTCACCCTAAATCTAACTCACCTGCATCACACAAATTTGCTGGTTTAAATTCTTTCTTATTTAAAAATTTGCATCTTTGTAAATATGAAGCAGACAGAAAAGAAAATCTGAATAATTTTATTAAAGATTTATTGACAGCAGGTTTTAAATTTAAATCTATTAATAATAATATTGCTAAATTCCATAATAAAATAAATAATATTGTACCACATATTCAACTTCCTAGAATTACTATTCCATACATTTCTAAAATATCTAACAAACTAACTAAAGCATTATTCAATAAGTTTAAAATTGGATTTAGAACTCCTCCTAATTCTAATAGATTGATCAACAACTCAAAAGATCATATTGATCGTTCATTCACACCACATGTAGTATATTCCATTTCATGTCCTCAAGAAAAATGTCTTTCTGCTATTAATACTAGGCTTGCTCAACACTTATATACTTACAAGAGAGCTCAGAATAACAACAATATATCTTCTGTATTTTTGGAGCATTCAGACACAATTTTACTCCTGCCAATCCTGTAATTATATGCACTGAATCAAATGATCACAAGACGAAAATAAAAGAACATTCTATATTAATGGAAATATTAATGTTATAAATAGAAAAGACACTTGCTTTGATATATCAAAAAAATGGTCCACGTAACATGTGCTAATTTATATATCTTTGTATATATTTTATTATGTATTTTTAAGAAAGCTATGATTATGAGGCATGGATCCTCGAAAACGTGTAGCTTATTTTTATTATATTTATTTATAACTTCTCTTTTTTAACTTCACTTTTAAGTTTTTGTCTTTAACTAAAATATTGTAATACTGACATTTTAAATATCATACCGAATACTTCCAATTGTTTATAATACCAGCTTTGAAATTTAAGTTATTTTGAATTATGTTTTGTGAATATCTGATATTGTGAAATTGGATCTAAATGGATATAGATGCATATATTTAAAATTTTAATTTAGTTATTTACAATACCAACTTTGATACATTTTATTACATACAAACCCTTTTTATTTCATTAATAAAAATTATTGTATGACATTGTACTATTTATTATATACCAATTTAAATCTAATGCTTGAATATCCTAGCATCTCACTGAGGAATGCCAAAAGCATGAAACCGGTCTGGGGATAGGGATATTCTAAAAAGCTTGTTAACAGCTACTAGCACATTCATTATATAACAATATATATATATACATGAAAATTATTAAAACTTTAAGGTACACCCTCTGCTATTGTAAACAATAAGTGTAATCAAAAACATGAAAGTGATGTATAATAACTTTCATTTGTCACATTGAAAAGTCATTGCTTTTGATTCAAAATCATAACAATAAATTCTTCTGTCAATATATTAAGGTAGCATTTCATAGATATAGTTAATATGTTGGTAGGCAGGGCTTTGGTGGGCAGGGCTTCTAGAAACGTTTTAATGTTTTATGACAGAACTCATTAAAACTTTGATGATTTTTACTTGCCCACAAAATCTAGATATTTAATCAATAAATTAACAACAGTATCTAATTTTAATATCATCTATGTTCTTTATTACTTTTACAATGCCTTTTTTACAACCTAATGACAGTTTCAATTGCCCCAGCAATTTTCTTCAGAACTTCTTCTTATATCTTCAAATCTTAACTAATATCTAATTTTAATTAATATCTAACTCTGCTTAATGGTATACCACATGTTAATAGGCTATCCGTCTGTTCACTTTATATTGTGGTTATGTGTGAGGTAAGTATAACACCATTTAAATCTTTATGTGTGAGATAAGTATAACACCATTTAAATCTTTTATAATATTACTGCTGCAAATTAATGCATTGTTATTGTTTTTTAATGTTAATATGCATATGTAAATTTTATTTTCAAAGATAAATATTTAAAATTCATTGTATTTATTTGTTATGAGTCTAGTGCCATCTAATGGTTGCTACCAAATACATATAAAATTTTTATATTCTTAATATTTAAATTTTTACTCTCAGACAAATTTCTAGCTTTTGCCTTTACCCATGAAGCTTAGAATTCAAAGCTGGACAGATTAGACATGTATCTGGCAAACACTTTTAGATGTATGTTACTTAACTAGTTGAAAAGCATGAAATTCAAATTAATATAAGGTTTTGAACTCAAATCAATCTACTTTAACAATTACACAAATCTGAATCCACTTAAATAACTATTTGTTAATAATTTCAATTTCACATTATTCATAGTATCACATTCCTCTGAATAGCAATATTGACAATATTAACAATTGCTAAATTTCATAACTTTAACAACTATCCATTCTAATACCATATTTAAGTTTAAGTAATCCTTAATTACAAGATGCATGCAAAATTCCTATATTTGATATTTAAATCCCCATTCTTAGATCAGATTTTTGTCTTTCTCAATGAGGCTTTGAATTCAATCTTGGAAGGACTTCTAACTCTCTTCTATTATAAAGCTGAAAATCTGAAATTCAAATCAGCTAAATGTTTTAAATTCACAACATCTTATTTATTCAGACTTACACTAAATGGAATTAAAGTGCAAAGCTGCCCTGATCTATATTGTTTAAACTAGAGAGTTTGGTGTTTTGTTGCATTTATTTGATACTTTTTTATAACTGTAATGATTTTATTATTTACAATAATCATTCATTTTGCCACCTGGATAGTCATGTGCAAAAAGTTTAGAAACAGAAATAACATTGAACTCCATTGCCTTGCAGAATTATTGACTAGACTTGTTTGAATCTTAATTATCAGTATGGGATGCTTCTTTTTTCTTAAAAATCTCTTAAAATGTACATTATTCTTAGAAAATGATTTCATATAATATTAATATGTATATTCTTTATTACTCTTTACAATGCTTTTTTACAACCCACTGCAATCTTCTTCAGAACCTCTAGAAGTTCTGAAGAAAATTGCTGGGCAATCTAAACTGCCAATAATAAGTTGTAAAAAAGCATTATAAAAAGTAATAAAGAATATAGATGATATTAATATTATATGGATTTGACAATGCAATAAGAAAGACAAACTTATAATCCTTCACAAAGAAGGTGATTTCAGGTGGATATTATAATTTATTGACAAACAAGATATTTCTAAAATGAAGAAAGTGGATTTAAAAAAAATCTTGGATATGCCATTTGAAAGTATTCATACGTTGGTAGTCTAGCATATTAATTTGTGAATGTGCTTTGCATGATTTAGTGCAGTAGTAAAATATCAAACTCTGGAGTGTAAAAGCCTTAGATCAAGTTTAGGCCCAATTGTTCCTGTGCTTAAACTTCTTATGAATGCTTGAACCAAAAAGTTATTTGAGTATTTATTTTGAATGCCATTTATTTATCAAACAGTCCTAAATAATCCATTGTTGGAAAAAATATTTCTCTAGCTCTCTCTCCAGGAAGAAATTATGAAGAAGATATTACTTACTATCTTGGTTAGTCAAATTAGTGTCCTCTTGTTCTTTCATCTAGTGGGGATCATCAATCACTTGATTTGGATAGTCAGATGTTTCATCTATGGATTGATCATTTAAAAACAACTATAAAAAACTGCATATGATCAATGCCATAGCTGGCAGATGCTTAAACCACTATTCCATAACTTTTTTCGTGCCAATTAATTATACAATTATATTGAAGATGTATTTTTGAATTTGCATTTTACTTTACACTAAAGTTATAACAATTATGTTGTTTCAAAGTTGTTTTTGTCATTCTTTTCTTTTATATATAAAATATAGAATGTTTTAGTCATAAATTTGGTTACAGCACATGTTAACAGTTAAACATAGAATATATTACATGATAATCAGGGGGATGAATGTTCAATATTGATATATTGCTTGACACCGGCTAAAAGGACTAATATGAAGCATATCAGCAAGGAACGAGTCCGGAGTAGTATCTTGTTGATAGGTGACCACACTTGCATGTCTTATACAGATTAACGACAGCCCTAATCCTTTGTGTTTTGTCATTCTTGATAAGTTAAATTTACGATTTCCAAGGATTATTCTAATCGTTTTTTTTTATGCATTTGTTTTTTATATCAAGTAATGGCCATTAAAGATTTATACTATTCAGGCGCTTTATTTTATGTGGTTTTTTTTTTTTAATTTCTATAAGTATAAAGTGCAAGTCGATTTTTTTAAAAAAATGTTATTGCTATAGTTTATCGATAAAACTGTTTTGAAATTTGATATTTATCAGTTAAATAATTTTTTCAAAAAATAAATTTAAAGTTATTCGAATCTTTTTTTTTTTTTTTTTAAATAAGGATTTATCTTAAAATATTTGAATTCATTTTAAATTCTTTATATATATTATTCTAAATATACCGTATATAGTTTCATAAATTGATTTTCTTTTTTTGTTATTATTTTCAATAAAAGACTGAAATTCATATTATTATGGATTTCCAATTTTATTAAAGTATGTCCATTAAGTAAAACTTGATATTTTTTAAATGTTTACAATCTTTAAAAGTGTAGCTTTTGTTCGCTAGAAGCAACATAGATATGCAGTCTTTTATTTATTTTAAATCTTACTGAAATTTGTGCTTCTTGGTTTTTTGTCCCTATTTTCTGGAATTTTATTTTAATACAAAGTCATTTTTTATAATTGTATTTTTGACCTTTACCCCCCCCCCCCCACTTTTTATTTGACTAAATGTGATTAATGGCTTGTATTAGGTATTTTGGTGTCTGCCTGTCCAGAATCTCAAAATCTTATTCTAATGCATATTGTTTTATGATGAAAAAGAACAATTGGAAAGAGGTTACTTTATAAATTATAATAATTTTTTTTAATATAAACATTACTTTGACTACACTTAAAAAAAAGTCCATCAAGTATAGTTTGTTGCTAGATTGTATATTTATTCTCGAATTTTTTAAAAAAGTGTGGTCGAAAGCTTATTATTATACATTAAAATTTATTGTTATGTGAAATTTATTATTATTTATTTATTTATTATCATGATTATTAAAATTTATTATAGGTTTTTAATTCCGATTCTTTTTTTTTTCAAAATAATCTTTATTTGCACAAAAAGTAAAATATACGTTGTAAAATAGAGTTCACGTTTAGGATCATGACTGAAACATTAAAGACTAATTAGTTATTAAATTAGATGATGATTACAAGATTAAAAGTAAACTTTTATGTTATGTTACTTATCAGGGGTGATCCAATTTGGCATATAAATCCCATGGCGTGTAAAGTTTGAGTGTCATGAATAAATAATATACATGGCTATTGCTAAATATTTAATTGACTCCATGTTTGCTCAGCAAGGCTAGGCAGGCATGTTCTTAGATCACTTTCTTTAGCTTTATATAATAACTTTAAGAAAATGTCTTCAATAGGATCGGTCAACTCACTATCAAATAATACCTTACATCTAATCTTCCATATGATAAAATTTATGAAAGTGGCCAGGCGGATGGAGCCAAAATTTCCATTTTTGAATGCATCATTAAGGTAGACATTTGAAGAATTGTATCCTGTAATCCTCTGTAGGGTGATATTACGTAACTGAGTCCACCATTCATATTGATAGAGTATGTGTTCAATGGACTCATCAAATCTTCTACAAAGAGTACATATTGTATCAATGTTGTGTCCCCTCTGATTACAAAGAAACATCCCAGTAGGCAAGGCTCCAAGGTTGACCTTAACCAAAAAATCCACAAGCTTTGGTTCCAATTTCAGGAACTTAGTCAGCCTTATGAGATGAGGGATTGCAACTGGGAGAAGATTCTCTGTCCTAGATTTACCAGAATGAACTAATTGATAAGAACTCCATTATGATATTTTTTCATCAAACATGGAGCTAGAGTTTTTGATGCTATTAAAGACAATAGTTAATTGTCTTT
>JAQFVV010002944.1:5000-16709 GCA_028023455.1 Epiperipatus broadwayi | reverse complement strand
TTATTAGGTTCAGATGTGATTGTACTGACCTAACCATAGGAGCTTAGAATTTCTAAATAAGAGCTACCTCAATAATGAGAGACTTGTTATGTGGAGCTTGTACCTCCAACAATTCAGTTATAGAGCTATCTATATTGAAGGGAGACAGAATATCCCTGCTGATATTCTTAGCCACCGCCCTATCTGTTTGGTGTCACAAAATCCTGATACACAAAATAAATTGTTAGTAATGTTAATTTGGTTAAGGATGGATCTATAGTTGATGATTATAATAATCTCACTATGATTCAAGGTCAGGATCAAAGACTAAATAGAATCATGACTATCTTAAATAATCATGATAATAGAAATAGTAAAGATAAACATATTAAAAACATTTTCAGTAAGTATAGAATGTACCAGAATTTATTAATGTATAATTTGAAGTCTAGGCAAGAGGAATCATGGAGGATAGTTGTGCCTGACTCTATGATTGACAAGTTAATTATGTATGTTCATACTAGTTATGGTCACTATGGTGGACCAAAAATTATGTATGTTTTGAAATCCATTTTTTACTGAAATAAAATGTATAAACATGTAATAAGAAAAATTAAAATGTGTTCTACTTGTTGAAAATCTAAATATAATAATAAATCTTATGTAGGAATTATGCAGACCATTATTCCTGATAGGCCTAATGAGTTGTTAGCAATTGATTTTTCTGGGCCTCTTCCACCATTTAATCAACAGAAATTTATTTTAGTAGCTTATGATGTTTTCAGTAAATTAGTGTCAGCTTATCCAGTGCCTAAAACTAGTGCACATAATGCCATTATGGGTATGATTAAATATCAATTTCCATTAGTAGGAAAACCACAAGTAACAGTCACAGATCATGCTACAGCTTTTATATCTGGTAGGTGGAATGAGTGGATTCGAACTCAGGACCTCAGACATGTTAAGAGGTCCATAAGAAACCCTCAATCTAATCCATGTGAACATGTTATGTGGGAGTTTAGTATATTATTTAGGGTATATGTAGCTGATAACCATAAGAAATGGGTTCAAAAACTCCCTGAAGTTGTCAATTATATCAATAGTACTTATAATGAATCCACTGGTTTTACGCCTATTCGTTTGCATTATGGTCAACACAAACAGTTATTGATTGAAACACCTATTCCAATTTTAAGAGAACCAATTAATGTAGATGAAGATATTAGTCAAGCTAAAGTAAAGCTACATTTTATGGGTAATAAAAGAGTAAAAAAATCCCATAAGAAACAACATCCTTTTAAAATTAATGATTTAGTTCTGGTTAGAACACCCCATGTTAGCAACCTACAGAGAAATGAGTTTAAAAAATTTATTAGTTTGTATGATGGTCCATTTAATATAACTTGCAAAGTAGGTGAAAATGCATTTATGCTAGCTACACCAGAAGGAGAGAAAGGAATGTATAATGCAAGAAGTCTAATTCCATACCCTTCTGATGTGTAGATAGTAATGTTATTTAAAAGTGCCTTCTGGTTGAGATTTTATGTGATGTTCTAATATATTGTGAAATTTTAGGTTAAAGTAGTTTGTTGTGACATGCAATAACATAGGATAAATTTAACTATAAAAGGCAATAGGAATTATAAGTATAGATTAAATAGGTTGAAGATAAATGGTTAATTTAAAATTTTATTAGAAGGGAGGGAATATGGACCCTTTTGTTTATGTTATAATGGATTATTTGTAATAATTTAATTGAAAAATTTTAAATTTTGAAGTTGGGTAGGAGATTATGTATGTTGTGTGTTAATGATTTTTTGAATAATTTAGTTAAGGCAAGTAAAATATTTGATGTATAATGTTGTGTTGGTATTTGTAAGAAAACAGTTAACTAAAAATCATTATAATATTGTATGGTTGGGAGAACTGGACATAATAAATACTGATTTAATAACTCTTATAAATAATAATTAGGGTAAATTTTAAAAGTAATGCTTCAAAGTTA
Source organism: Epiperipatus broadwayi (assembly GCA_028023455.1). Taxonomy (NCBI): domain Eukaryota; kingdom Metazoa; phylum Onychophora; class Udeonychophora; order Euonychophora; family Peripatidae; genus Epiperipatus; species Epiperipatus broadwayi. Next base: position 14,725 of record JAQFVV010002944.1, on the reverse strand, counting down.
AAAGGATAGATTTAGTAATAATAATTGTATTTAATGGCTATATTTTTAAAATCATTTGATTAAAAAATAATAATGTGGGAGAAAAGTGTAATTTTTTGGTTTTATAATATTAAAATAATTATTTTAAAATTGTGCTATAAAAGTGATTATGTAACATTTTATAAATTAAATTATTATTTTAGTCTTTAAATTATTAGTGCCTTATTTAGTTTTATAAATCACGTGACACACACCTGTGTTCAAAAATATAATAAGATTATCTGTTATAAATGTTAAATTGGATTTTAAAAGTGAATATAATAAATAAAATCAGATTTATGTTTTTTGTTGAAAATAAATATGTTAAGTTCAAAATAAAGTTAGAAATAGTAATAAATATTGAAATGTGATTTTTAAAAATTATTTTAGAGTCTATAGTAAGTGTAAATAAAATGTGAAAATTAAGTAAGCATTGAATAATTTAATAAAAAATAAATATTTAGTAAATTATTATTAACTTTAACTTTAAACCAATGTTCATGGTCCCGGATAATTTGAGGCCAGGATTGTTTAACAGACCAATCAAAATTGGAATCAGCTGGAGTATTTAAGAGCTGTTTATATTTTGGCAGACGATTATTGAGCTGTTATCTCATTCTACCGACATACTATTATAACATTGTAGTATTTCTACAATTTTCAGTAAAGTATTTAGTAGTGTAATAATCCATTTTATTTAAATTCAATTTTAGTAAAAGTACAGTAGTCTATTATTATAAGCTCGTGGGATACAGAAATGTTTTGCTAAAAAATTAAATTATTCCTTACTTTGCCAACCCGCTTTATTCAATTTGTCATCAACTTAAACATACAGAAGTCATCACTAAATATAAAATAAATTAATGGAGGCATTCAAATGTTACTATATTAATAAGTACATAATTTTGCCTATGTTGATAAGTCGTATTGCTTTACGACTAAATTTCATAAAAAGAACGTCACGGAAATATATATTTAAAAAAAAAAACAAAAAAAACAAAAACATTTTCATTAAAAGATATAAAGTTGAATGAGATAATATATTTTATGAAGAAAATTTATTTAAAACACAATGGAAAAATATTTTTAAAGGAAAAAAAAAATTTTAAATATGACCGAACAATTATTTTAGAATGTGGAGATATTTCTTTCTGAAGAAATATTTTAAAATTGAATTTTTCTTAGAAAATATAAGATCATTTGCAAGTAGGTGACATATCATATTTAAAAAAATATTACAAGTCAGTCATTAAGGTATGCGGGACATACAAAAGTTTATTTAAATTATTTGGGAAAATAAATTAAGTTATTTGAAAATATTGGAGAAGTATTGGATGTATCAGAAGATATTAAACCTCAGTAAATATGAAAAAGTTACAAGAATTTGGAAAATTATCTTGACAAAGAGTATTTAAGATTAAATATTTAACTAACAATACGTGTTTTAAAGATTTAAAGTTTTAGAGATAAGAAAATTATAAATGATATTTGTGTAAGTATTTTAAAATAAAAGTAAACGTGCAGTATTTAACTTGAACTGTCAGTTTGGATTATATATTACAACGTTAAGAACTAGACCATGTGTGATTATTGACATCAAAAGTGTCTATTAATGTTATTTACCAGGAGAAAAGATACTTCCTGTAATGAACTTATTATCAAGAAAAGAACATTTCATCGTAAGAAATTCTAATAAAATTATTGTAAATATGGTTTTTAGAATTAATTTTTACTAGCACAATTATAGTAATATTTATTCATAGTATAAATATAGCGTAGAAACAGAAAACATTAAATTATTTACTAACTTAGTAATTAAATTTTATTGTAAAAAAAAAAAAATCTTTAACTTAGTATATTTTATTATGTGATAATGTGGAATAAACGATGATAAAATGTTTATTTAGATTGTACTCCAAATGACATCACTAAGTAATTGCCAACAGAAATGACTTATGGTAATAATGTAAATTATTAATAGTTTTAAAATGTGTTGGTTATTTTGTATGGATGGATGCGTATATAACACACATACCTACACATAATTTATCATTTTGTTTAGTTATTTAAGAATATGCATAATTTTAATGATATAGAAAATATATTTAAACATAAAAGAAATATAAGTATATGATTCTATTAAAACTGAATTGGATGTTTTGTTGAATAATTTAAAATGTAAAAAAATATGACACTGATTGTTTGTACTAAAGTTTGAGAACTATTAAAGAATGAAATAATCTTGTCTTATTAGTTAGTTAGACTGTTATTCTAAAAATGAATTTATTTGGTATTATAGAAATGAGGATGAATTTGGCAATGTAAATTGGTGAATTTAAATGCTAATATCTTAGTATTAGGTTATATAAGACCAGGAAAATATTGTATGTAGGTTTTATTTATATGGGAAGAAGAATATAATATATTGATGTTTATATAAGTATAGCTAACATAGCCCTATATCTTGTTTATAATCATGGCAATGTTTATTTTTCTATGTGTTAAAGCTTACTGTGCCATAGTTCTGAATGAATAGCCTCGATATTATACTTGGTAAAAGAGGTTATTAAACAAATAAGTTATACCTCAGTTCATGTACACTGTGCCCATGATGGTTAGTTGATAAAAGGTTAAGTTGAAGTTATAGTTTACCCCATATGCTTAATAGTTTATGTGTTATTGAAATTTATTGGATTACATTGTAAAAGATGGTTGTTTTAAAACTAGAAATAATAAATGAGTTTGGAAATAGAGAATTGTTAAATTGGATAAGATAAGTTATGTTGCTTAGAGTATAATAAGTGTAAAAATTATAAAAACATAATTTCATGAGTGAAAGAATCATAAAACTTTTAGCGTTAAAAATAATATTTATTTATTTTCTTATAAAATAAATAGTTGATAATTTAAAAGAATTTATAATGATATTACTTAATTATTAAGAATTTTTTTTAAAAAAACATACTTATAATGCATATTTTTATTCATGATTAAAACTAATAAACTGAATCTTGTTGAATGAATGAAAGTAGTCATAAGTTTTACAAAAATAATTTTATAACAACACACTAATCCATGATATTTAAAGTTTAAAGTAATATTTAGTAAGTAGCTTAGTTTGATGGTATGCTATGAATTAAGGTTGTTCACATAAATATTGAAAAATGATTATAAAGAATGATAAATAACTTTAAAAACTAAATAACAAGGATAAGTACATAATAAAAGTATTACCTACATTTTTTAAAACTTATAAAATAATAATATCGAATAACTGTAATAAAAAGTTATATATTATAGTTTTAAAAATAATAAATATTTTATGTAAGAAATGTTCTGTATCTTATGTTTTAAGTCATTTGATTTGTCTTGAAAAATACCTGAATACGAATAAATAGAATTCTATCAAAATGTAAATAATGTAAATAATTTTATTGTTAAGTTTGTTAATAAAATTGTGAAATGTGTTTTATAAGTCTTGGTGTTGACTCAATTTCTTCACATCACAATTACATAATCACAGTTAATTATAATGAAGACATAATATTTGCACATCATAAATAAAATTTTTATTTAAGAGTTATACTATTTTATTGATATATTTTATTTAAGAAGTTTTACTTATTGTATTACTATAGTGGTCATGTAATGATTACCGAAGATTTACATTAAATTATCTTAGTAATGATTGCCACATATTCTCAGTTTATAATATCATATCATATCATACATGTTTACTTAAAATGCCATATGGATAATAGAAAATTATATTACATTTTATTATAAGATATACAAGAATAACATTATAAATAGAAAGATAGGAGAGTGAATTATAGATTAAAGATTAGTATTATTATTTGTTATTATTAATATTATTAAATTGTAGTTAGGAATGATATTAAATCCCTTATCATACTTGATTACAAAAACAATAATTAATTTTTTCATTATTTTAAGAGAACCTGAGATAATTTGAGTTAAATTAGTTTTGAAAAAGATATTAAATTAATTTGTTAAAGGTAATTTACTTAATTAGTTTTGATTAAAGATGTAAGAGTACTATAAATGTAGTATTTGAGTAATAGGAATAAGTATAGTATTCTTATGCCATTAAGGTGATATCCAGTGGGAGATTATCTTAATGTATTCACTCTACCACTTGTAAACTCACTTCATAGTCTCATGATTTGATTAGATATTCATTTATTTCATTTTATAAACCGGAACTATATTATTATTTATTAATTAAGTTAATTTGATCATTGATATTTTTAAAAATATAGTTATTATTAATTTAGATACGTTTTAGATAAACATAGTTATTTATCTGAGTTAGATCAAGTGATTATAATTATATATTTCTGGGAAATGAGGGTACTATATATATATATATATATATATATATATTATTCAATAGGTTGTTTTCAAGTTCTAAAATTCTATATTTTAAAACGTATTTTTATTTATTTAATTGTGTTTAGACTCGATGTAATCTCTAAAATATTAATTTTAATAATCCTCACCTTTTTTGCTCCATTTAAAATAATTGTCCTTCATTGTAATCATTAATGTTGATTTTATTGATATAATATGCCACATGAAATATAAAGTGGCCAATTTAGAAAATTATTATTCATTATAATTGTTAATAAATCAAAAAAATGTCAGCTTTTAGAGGAAAGTGAAATTTGTTTATGCTACATGTTATAAAATATATTTACTGTTTGACACATTTGTTTCTCAACATATCCAATGTTAATGTCTATGTTTGTTTATGTTAAAGTGTCAAAGTATTTCCTTCTTCATATTTTTGCGAATTGCTGTCTGTTCTAATTTAATTAAAATATTAATTCAATATTAATGTTTTCAGGATGGTAAAAAAACTGTTTATTGACTGTATCAAGTGCAATGGTAAATATCAAAATGAAGAACACTTGTTTTATTTTACTAGAAAAAAAGTAATTATTAATTTTATATATTTATTGTAACTTAAAAATGTATGTAAGTATGTAAACAATATTTTTCATAAATAAAAGCTTTTGAGATTAAAAATGTATTTGTACGTAATCGATTTTGGTAATATTTTATGTATGATTTTACAGATATTTTATGTTAAGTTTTCAAAATATTGTGAGAATAATAGTGTTTTAAATGCATTATACTTGTGGCTTTTGAAATTATTTTTGAATATGATTAAATGCTCCAAGACTTCAGAATCTGACATGCATTTTCATTATTGTATTTTTATGCCACAATTTTATATTAAGCTATATTTAGCTATTTTTGCTGTTTTATTTATTGGTTGCACATGGAATAAAACAATAGATTCAATGAAGGGCTATTTATCATTTAATTGATAAATATATTATTTAATTGAAACAACTTGGTAACGAACTTATACGCTATTATATCACTATTGTGAATACTTGTTTGTTAATCTGTTGTTTGCAAATAAACAAATTGATTTGATTTATTCAAAATGATGCATGTTGCTTTTTTTCAGGTGGTGTGGAAAAAGTTGTATAATAGTCAAGGATTCTTCTGTATCTTACTCAAATATATCTGATATTATAAAATTTATCTCTATAATATTATTAGTTGTAAAATCAAATCTTCTAAGCCTCCCTAAGATCGTGGATTTATATTTTCAAGTAATGTCCCATTTCATCATCATATAGAAATATTAATACAGAATGCCCTCTGTTTGGTGCAAACACTTTTCATGTATTTACTATTTTTAAATACCTCACCAATTATACATTTTTTTCCTGTTTTAATGCGTTTATGGAATCTACATTTAATAAATCATAAGTAAATACAATTAGGTATTTAAAAAGTTTTCAGCATGTTGCCATCTGTAGAATGATTGTAATATACATCTTTATAGCAGGAAAGAGAGCTAGAGATATGGTATATGTTCAAATCAGTAATATCAATAATATAACTTTAACTTACTCTCTCTCTCTCTCTCTCTCTCTCTCTCTCTCTCTCTCTATATATATATATATATATATATATATATATATATATATATATATATATATATATATATATATATATATATATATATATATATATATATATATATATTGAACCCTCTCTTCCGGGAAATATAATATATCAAAATTAGTAAATGTTTTTTTAACACACATAAATTATTTATACAATATGAATTTATTGTAATATTAGAAATAACATATATGTCATCTGATATTTATATGAATCACTTAATACAAATAGTTCAGTTTTAAGTATAAAACACTTACTTTCTTTTTTCTTTTTATTAAATTACAAATTTAGCTTTTAAAATATAAGTCACATACCTTTTTGATTTATTTAGATAGGTTACAATATGGCCATCAACTGGCCAGTAAATTACTTTAAATGATGATCCCATAGTACTTATTTATGGCTTCATTCTAATAACACCATTAAATCTCTTATCAGTATTTAGGCAAGGCTACAAGAAGCTTTAAGAAAGATTCATACATAAGGATCTCACAAATTATTTGTTTTTTACTCATGCATTATGATAGGTTCATTGTAATACATGTAAAATTGAAGCATTTTTTTATAACTGCAAAATACAGCACATGCGAAACAGTCAGCAAAACACAGGTAAAAAACACCTCTCAATTTATCTGTGTCTTTTACATTGATGACCATTTTGAGATTTTTGCACATCTTTTGTTTTATTCATACTTGATAATCTTCAACATTTTATTACATTTTGTTATAAAGATTTTTATTTATAAATTATTTCAGCCATCTTTAATTATCTGGAAAAAGGTTTTTACACTGATAATAATCTGTATGTGCTTACATTGAATCATAAAAGATCCAGGACCACAATATGCTAAAGGTAATTTGTCATGCAGGAGTGGACTGGAGCTTTTACTGACATCATTCATCATGGTTAGGTCAACACAAGTTGTTTTTAAATCTAGTCTTAGGTAGGACCAAGAACAATTTAAACTGATGCCATGACATCATTCATCTCAAATACATGTATTCTACCCAAATATTTACATACTGAAGCTGGAAATATAGTACATATTTCTGCTTCACCTAGTGCCAATGTCATCAGCCCTAGTCTGGGTTTAAACCCAACCTTATTAACTGACACCCATCTCATAATAGGTGGAAGTATATTTTAATATTATAATCTTGTATATTTTATTCTTATTTTGTGATTAAAACTAACCTTTTATAATAATTATTTATTTTATAATATTTGTAGAGCTATATTATGTTTATTTTATTAAGTTGGTATTTATATGTACATTAGGGGATCAATTGTATTTTGAAAGTTTCTATTTAAGTTTTAGTCAAATACTAAATGTGAAAGTCATTTTACTAAATTCCTAAAATTTTTCTAATCTAAACTTTAATTAAATAGATTTTGTTAGTACAATGACTGATAAACTTAATATGCTTGTTGTTGTTTTTTTTTAATTAGCAAATCAACCCTTGGGGCATGTTCAGGCAGAGTTATAGAATTTCCCTCCAAAGCTGGCACATACCACAGAGAAGCGTTTAGAGCAATTACAATTGGTGGTCAGTATAGATTAAATCCTGTAGATAAGACCAGAAGATATAAATAGTGGAAAATTTGATTGAAGAAAGTTATTACATAGTTTTACTGAAGAGTGATTAATCTATATACAAGACATCGTACCTAAAAGAATGGCTGGCTAAAAGATCGACCGTGCTTCCCGGAGCTTTGTCTCACCAGCTCATCAAGGCCATCCACTGCTGTCAACATCTAGCGGAGCCTATCTGTGTCCAGAAAACCTGCTAATACTCTGACTGTAACTGCCTCTATCAAGCCGTGAAACATTTCCAATAGGTATTATTATAATCTCGAATAATCTATCAAGATCTCTTCCCATGTATTTTTTATTTATATATATATATATATATATATATATATATATATATATATATATGTCTGTGAATCTAATTTTGCTCTCAAATGATTTCTTTATATTTAATCCTATTCTCATATGCTTTTTAACTTTCTTTTCCTTAATTTCGGTGTGGTCATTTATTTATAGATATTTATGACTTGATTATATATATATATGTTTTTAAATTTTATTTATTAATTTGCCAATCTAAGCAAACTGGCGATTTTTAATTTATAAAAATCTTTTCTGTCATTTTTTTTTCTTCATACAAAGGTTAATAACGTCCCCTTAAAATATATGTAATGCATTATAAATTAATACGTTCGCCAGATTGTTTTATGAATCAACATTGTAGGTTCGTTGTTTTTTTTTAATAAAAAAATTGATTTCTTTAACCCAGTCAAAATCAAGAACTTTGGCTAATTAACGCTTTGATATCATATAAAATATTATTTATTCAATTCTGAAAGAGTGACTTATTAATTGTTTTTCTATGTATAACTGCTATTTCTTTTAGTTTCCATACTCTTAAAATATATGCTTTAATATTTTCCGTTATTATAAAACCAACGAAGGTGGGATTGATTTGTTTTAAATGGTAGGAAAGGGAAGGGGGAAATCTTAATGTTTCTATTATTAATTAGAATCCTAACATATGTGAAATATTCTCCCTATATATATATTATAAATGCATTGCGTGTTATAGTATTTCAAATAAGGGTCATTTATTTTGAAGCTGTAAATTTATTCAATGTTTTTAATGACATCCATTCATTATTGCGTTTCTGACATTTAGCCGGTCTTTGTGTTTACGTGTTTCTAATCTAGGAGTTGTGACAAGTTCGAACTCATAGATTTCTTATATCTCGTTCCATAGATAGTTGAGCTATCTGGAACCACTTTCTTCATATAAAATGCATCTAGCTGTGACCCATAAGTTTGGCACATGCTATGCCCATCTACTCACTTCATATATAAAAAGGCCTCTCGCATTGGTTATACCAGCAAAAGTCTGGGCCACGCCATGCCTATCCGTTTTTCTCTAAGCACCACCCAAGAAGGGGGTGTGAGATTTCGTTTTTCATCCCGAAGCATGACCTTTTTCCTCGTAGTTATTTTTAGGCTATTATGTCAGCACCGCAAACTTCTTTGTATTATTACTTCTTTTGCTTCATGACCCCGTTTTAATGTTATAATATTAAAATTAAGCTTTGTTTAAGATATATATATATATAAACGCCAATTACTTTTATTATTTAAGTTTATTTCAATCTTATTCAGTCCCACCATCGTAATTTATATATCTATTTAAGAGTATTTATGTGCCTTGAAGGAAAATAAAGCGTTTGTTTTACTATTGTTAAATAATTTTTCATTGGATATTTTGTCATCTAATCAAATGTCATTTTCAAATGTGTTTTTCAAAGGTATCCTATTTATTTTCATGACCTCGATGGTGTGAAAATGATTTATCTTATATCTGTAAAGAATCTCAGAACGCTCCCCTATCATATGTTAGTCATCACGTTTCAGAACCATAACCCAAAGCGTTAATGGCAATTTTATGTAATCCTTTGTAATAATAAATTGGCATCTTAATATTAGACCCACCCAAGATGTGTGTTTATTTATAATATATCATTTAGCTAATAAAGAGCATATGAGAAATAATAGCGTGAATGACATTATGTAATTGCTTGCTCATTCACACACACACTAACATAATTTATTTATAAATGTATATAACTAATTTTTCATTATATTAAAATATATTTTGTCTAACTTATTTGAGTAGTT
>JAQFVV010002943.1:0-16721 GCA_028023455.1 Epiperipatus broadwayi | reverse complement strand
TTGCATACATGCATATTATTTCTTTAAAAAAATTTTCTACTTTTGTATGGAGATTTATGTGTACGTGTGTTATATGTGTAATATATAGTTGATAAATTAATGGGTAATGAATGAATGTAATATTATAAGAAATGATATTTTAATATATTATTTTTCTTATTAAATAATTAATATATTCAGTTATTTAGTTTTATTTCTGTAAAATAAAACATGAAGAAAGAAAGTGTAAAATAAGGCGATCAGATTAGTAGATTAGGAGATAAAAAGAAATGTGCACGTGCAAAAGAGTGTGAAAGAATAAGAATGTCTGTATAAACAAAACGTTTTTAACACCTATTGCTAGTGACTATAGATTGCCAGCTTTATTGTTTGTTATCTGTATCTAAGATTATTTTTATAAAGAGGGTGCTTTGATGTAATAAAACATGATTATTAATTTTCTTGTAAAATTGCGACAGACCATCAAACTTGTGAAGCTTTGATTTTTATCTCAAGATAAAGATTTCCAGGTGGTTTTTTTTTTTGGTCAGAAATTTGAAATAAAAACCGAATGAAATAATAGAGGAGGCAGTTCAATTTTTGTTTGGAGGAGAGTGATCTAATAATATGTAGTTTAAAAAAAAAAAGTCAATCATTAATATTACTAAGATCAATTTTTTCATTACTAATAGAAAGATATGTAATGATTGAGTTTGTGAAAACCAAAGGAAATGGACAGTTTTCATTTTATTTTTTTTAGGAAGTGAGAGCGATTGATTTTTTTTTTCACTCTTTAAAAAATTGAGGAAGAAAAAATGACTCTTGTTTTAAAGTCCGTATAGACGAAGATGTGCGTATATATAAGTAATTCCCGGCAAGATTAAAATAAAGAAAAAATGGAACAAAATTGAACTTATTGGAAGAAGTTATTAACAATTCTATGAAATGATATTAATATATTTTTCTGTATATAATATAATAAATTTGCATTGCTAAAACCACCTCTTCTGCTTCCTGAAACCCCATCATGAGTTAGCTCACTGATCTGTCTATGGACTCATATACCAATTGAATAGTAGCCAACAAAATGATTGAGTTTAAAGCCAACCACACAAGCTATTTGAAACGCTTCTTTTCTGGCTCCTTGTCCATTATAGGCTCATTACCTTTGGATGGAGGGAGAAGGGGAAAGAAGAGGAAAAGAAAATGTATAAAGACCTTATAGCTAGGTTTGATTAAGCTATCAACCAAATTTTTGTTAGAATTTTCTTCATATTCATCTAGAGTGTCTACAATGATTTTTTTTTAATGCAAGAGACAAGCAAATCAACCAGTTCATACTTATCTAAAAGTATTTGTAATAACTCTTTTTGAAATGGTAGAAGCAAGCCAGTCAACGAATTCAGCATTATCAAAAGTATCAACAAGAAATAATTTTAAAATTATGGAAACCAGCATGTCAATTAATTTATGTTTATCTTGAAAGTATCTGCAAGAACTTTTTTTTTCTTAAATGGAGCAACGACAAGCAGTCTGAAAATTCAAACTCAGGACATTTATAAGAAGTGAAAGTAATCGGGTAACTATGAACTTTCTTTAACAGATCTTTTATTATTGCTTATTAAAAGTAAACCTTAATTTATTGGTCAAAGCATTATTTTTTTTTTTGATACAGAAACATTAAAGGCTTGTTTATCGATAGTTATTCTCAATACCACATAACATAACACAATTTAAATCTTTAAACTTAAATTTTCATTATTTTTTTTATTATTTCTTTTATATTATATATTGTAATATTGAAATGTTTTTTTTAATTGTTCTTCAGTTGTTATGATAATGAGCAACCTATAAATATATGCATTTATAATGTGTTTTTTTTTATCTAGTTGCATATTAAAATTGATATGATGTATTTTATTTTATTTTTGCTAAAAGGTTGCACGAATATTTTTTTATATATATGTAATTTATGTATTAATCTTTAATATAGGGGTATACATTTTAAACATATATGTTAACATTACCGAATGTGTGTGCATATGTAATTGCTTATACAAACACGTCAAAAGAATAGGTTATACCTAGTTAGTTTAAATATAGTAAATTATAAAGCAGGAATCACATTTGAATGAAAGTGAAATAAAACACACAAGTTACATATGAAATTTATTTTTATAATATAATAAGTTAGGAAAGTCTTAAGTAAGCATTCCATGAAATATATATTTTTTTAAATGTCATTTTAAGCCAGCTTATTTTAAAATATCCAAAATGACAAACTTATATATTAAGTTTATTTGGTTGTGCTTATATAAATTTTTTGTATTAGTTTTGTATTGAATTAATGTAATAATGGGCCATTTATCTAATTATTAATTTGATTTTAAAGAAAGAAAGAGTAATAGTATTAATAAAATATAATTATATATCTTAATTGGTTTCCGAGTTCTTATTAAAATATTGTTGTATTTTTCTTATCTTAATTCTATTGTCATCATCGCTCACAGATATTAAGAATCATCATTCGTAAATATTGAGCAATCACTTGCTAATATTAAGCGCTTGCAAAATGTTAAGTAAACCAGAATGTTGATTTACATTTAGGTATTTAAGAGTTAAGCTTGATAATAACCAAGTTTTAATAATTATAGGTGTATAAAGAAAGCTAAAATTATGTTGTGTCCATGAATTATGATCATCCTCATCAAAGATGGATATCGTATTATTGATTAAAATCTTTCAAATAATACTATACAAGAGTTATGATTGCCAGCATCATCATTAATAAATTATAATCATCAAATCTAATGTTTAGCAGAATTAATATATGTAGTAAATAAAGATTTATAGAAAGATGAATATCATGCATAGAGATTCATGATGATCATTCATCATCACTAGTATTATTAAATCCTGGTTTTAACTATAAAAGTATTTTAGTAAATAACTATAGACTTATATAAATGCTAGTAAATGTAACATTTAAATCTCAGTTTGAAATAGGATAATTTTTAATAAATGCATATGAGTTTATAAAGATTAATTTATTGTTGTGAGTTTATTAATAAGCTATGGCTAGTATCATCATCACTATTATTATCATTATTATTATGATATCACTATTATTATCATTCATCATTATTATCATCATCCTTATCACCTTTATATTGTGATAAATAATCTAGTTAAATGGCCAACCAATATTAATAATGGTTTTCACGATGCTTGTTTAGAAGCCATTAATAAGATGATACTTGTCTGTTCATCAATATACATAAAATGAGCTAGCAATGTCTATAAGAGTTTTTGATCTATAATATAAATTTTGGTAATATTGGGATCTTGTAATTTTATCGATATAGATAAAATGTAAGAATGTCATTTTTTCATTAGTCATCCAAGTCATGTGTGATAAAAATGTACCAAATGAGTTTGAACTTAGTACACTCTAAACAGATATTTATCTAGATTTAAAACAATCTAGTGGTGCTCGTGGGAAAACACATATACTTAGCTAAACTGAATAAGGAGTGATATAATCCCTTTCCAACTTCATAATATTAACTTTATATAATATATATTTTATAAGTTGTCATGAATAGTACCAGTGTGTGCATGTGACCATGAATGGTCTTATATGGTTGGAAAGAAGAATAGGAAGGATTATTTGTTACAAGAACCTAGTATGGGAGATAAGCATAATGCACTCCAGGAATCTCAAAGTGGGTAATTTTATTCAGTTGCTATATTTAATATTCTTTTATTTGATGACAATGGCCAGTATGTTTTATTGTTCAAATGACATTCCCAATATTTAGATATTATTAAATCTTTAATGATGATGGTTTTAATTGTCATTGTTGTTATTTATATGGAGAAATGAGATAACTTATTTATTTCATTACTAATGTGACAGAATTAATGTTTAGGATAGTTGCAATCGGGCTATAATGTTATATTTAATTAATTAGAAATAGACACCCAGATAGAGCATGATATGCATATATTCTTATTTATATGTTAGCATCATCCTTATTTAATTAAAAATTGTATTTTGGCTAACACAGTGAATTCATTTCTCATTTAGTTTACTTGGTTACAAATGATGAACCGCTGCAGCATATCATTATCCTGTTTAGTGTTTGGTTATTGAATTATGGCAACTATCATTTCATCACTCATCTATTTATCTATACTGTGACAATGTTTACTTACTGTTACAAATAACAGATTAGATAAACATATATCTTAATAATGGATCATTTTCTATCAATTTATTATTATTTCTGTTACAAATGTCTTCTTTCCGTTACAATATATATATATTGTAACCTTCCAGGTTGGCACCAGAAAGAAATATGGGGAAGGTCACATTTGTACTAATAAGGGATAAAGATAATTAGTTGAGAAAACTGAATTATGATATAATATAATATTTGGAAGTGAATTTTTGGTAAAATTAGGCCTAAACTGTGATGTGATTTGCCAATTAAAGTTGGGATTTAACAAAATTAAAATCTTAAATGGGTAGATTGATTGATGGAATTTTGGGGCTATATGTTTAGTGGTAGATGTTTGTGTACAATAGAAGATTTACATGTCATCATAGGCAGATGCATATGTGTATTATTAAGTAGAATTTTCTTTTTTATATTTTATTTATAATTTATTGATTATATATTGTCTTAGAATCTTATATTTGTAATAGTAAATGACATTTTAAAATTAATAATTAATGTTTAATATTTTTTTTTAATTACTATTTATAGTATATTCAAACATTATATTGTTTAAAATTTTATAAATAATATTTCTGGCAAGCTTCCAAAGTTGTCATGGAAACATAGAGGGCGTGAGGAGAGAAAGAGAGGGTTTACAACTAAAAAGTAAAAAAAAAAAAAAAGCTCAGAGGAAGAAGTTTTAAAAAAACTTAAATGAATCAAAAAACTCTCTAATAGTATTATAACAAACATAAAAAAATCACAAGGATTCTAATAATATATTTATGGAAAATTTATATTGTACTACTGGAGTAAATAAAGCAATGAAGAGATAGACCCAAAAGGAAACCAGCTTCAAAGTTCTGCCAAAGTCATGATTTAAGTTCACTACCTTTGGAATACCTGGATGTTACGTAAGATAAGTTATTATAATTTATTTTAAAATATTATTAAAACATGAATAATATTAAAATGGCAATGTTTTGTAAAATAGAGCTACCTCAAATTATTTTCTTAGACGCTAAAATTAAACGCCTGATTTTTAACTTAAAGAATTTGCTATCAATATTCTATAAAACAAAATTTAAAATGAAAAAATTTATATATCTAATCTGATATCAAGAAGATAATTTTATATGGTATAACTTCGCTATATGCGTGTCTATAACAAAATAATTTTCAATGCATGCAAATGTAATTATAAGGCTTATCACGGAATTCTAAAAGGAAAAGACTATTGTCATTCTTAACAAAAATATGCTTTAACAATGGATAGGCATTTTTTTATGTTATAATCTACTGTGTCATTGAAATTAATATATGTGTTTCTTTTAACTTTCAATTTTGTTTAAAAAAACTTAACCTGTAATGACAAGATACTGATAAATATTTTCATTACTGAATACAGCAGAGGTATAATCAATTTTTATTTATTTATTTTTTTTTTAAAAAAAACACAACAACAAATACAATGTAACTTCATATCATTTATAATATGATTATGTATTATTTTATATAATTTAGAAGTTATATTATTGGTGGTTATAGATGTTTGGATATGTGCGTGATGCTTTATATTATTATTATTATTATTATTATTTTTAATTGTATTTATTATGCTGAATTTCGTTAATGATTTTATTTAAAAACATAAAGAATAAAAACCTTGTCAGTTATAAGTTTGTTATATAGGAAGTAGAGTGAATATAACTTGACGATAGAAATGATCAGGGATGATTAGATTATTTAAATGGAGTTTGGGAGATATTATTAACTCTCATGTATATAAGTGTTTTATTATTGTTGTCCCATGCTTGTCTTTAATTTTTGTATAGTTAATGTTAGATGGAATATATATTGGTTATAACGGATGATTAATTTCTGTCATCATCAAAGTTTTATAAATAATCCAATAGAATATAGTTTAGAAATTCATGATATTTATTATATAAACAAACGCATATATTCGAAGATATATGATTAACATATTAAAAGTAGTGAATTTTCATTTTACCACAGAAGAAATGTAATTGGTGATAAAGGTGTATCAATAATATTTTTTTTTATTTATGATTTATTTTTGATTTTGTTTTTTTTAATAAATATTTTATTGAATCAACAGCTTATAGGAATTCCTTGATTATATACATTCGATTCTTCATTTCCACACACACACACACACACACACACACACACACACACATCTAATTATCATAGCATAGTTACAGAAGATATAAGTTTGTCAAATAATTGAAGTTTGAGTTAAATTTGTTTAGTGGTAATAAGTCTCAGTATTACAATGCCAGTAATACATTTTACTTTGTTTAGAATAGATAGTGATATGGATAGAAAAGTACCCGGTCCTAATAATTATCTATTCTATATTAAATATGATACTTGATGATTGTGCAATAGTTTAGTATTGAACAGATGCTCTGAACATATTTCAATTAATCTTATAATATTATTGTTTATAGATGTTTTTATCATCCTTGTTGGCTTGATATATAAAGACCATACCCTATAACCTCAACTGAGCTAAGCCATAGGGTAATTTCAATATAAAAATCTTTTAATTAAGTTTAAATATAATTTATAATTATAAATTTATTCTATTTTGCATAGAATTGGCACCTGGGCAATTATAAATAAGTGAAAAGATGGAGGTTGTAGGGAGCGTTTATATATATATAAACGCTCCCTACAACCTCCATCTTTTCACTTATTTATAATTGATTAAAAATTTAAGTTATTACATTTTAATGATACAGAAATCTATTAAAATATATGTGTGTGTGCATATATATGTGCACACTGATGTTTAAATACTTTAATTTGATACAATTATTACAATTTATTTTTACAATTATTCTTTGTTGAAAATATATAAATTTCATTTGTTATTTTATAATAAGTTCTACTTTATCGATTAGTTTCTTTTAACTAAGCAGAATTATTTGCATTTTAAGTTTGTATTTTTAAATGTCACTTTCCTTTTTGTATGACAAGATTTAATATATATGTACATGCATTTAGCCATTTATGCATACACTGACATTTACATATAATAAAAGTTATTAAAATATATTTTTTATAAATGCACACATATAATGTGTATAAATAAAATTATAGATTATATAAATTAGTTATAAACATAATAGTTTACAGGTTTTTTTCTTTTTTAAAAAAAATATCAGTTTATAAGTTTTTGAAGTATTACCAACTTTTTTTTTTTTTAAAATATAAAGTCAATGAATTAAATCTTTACTCCTAGATTTTTAATCCCAGCAAATTTGTTTTCTGGTATTTTTAAAATGTCATTTTTTTAGGGAATTACTGAAAATAATTTGTTCAATATATATAAAATCATTTGTGGACTGCTCCTTTCTTTTAGACATTTAAATTAAGCAAATTATTGATTTGTTTTACTTTAAGTTATAATTTTAACAATCATTTTAAAGATTTTAAACTAACTCACCAGCTATATATACATTTATTTGTGCCTCTCTGCATATAGATACATCAGCATAAGTATAATTCCCTCTTCAACAATTGATTGGGTTCTCCTGGTGAGCTTAGATTTTGGTTCAGGTAAGGGTTGTTCTGCAGTTGGTTCCACTTAGATTGGGATTTAGTAAGCTTCAGGCCAGCAAGTTATTTTGTCAGAACACATTTGTAGCTATAAACATCAAGGCAAAGAAGTGGGTTATTTTTCTCCATGTAAATTCAAACTCCATCATTAAACTATAGAGAAGCTGCTTCCTTGCATTTTTATATCCTCATGGTAGCCCTGTATAACTCTATAGCAGCTCTGCAGCTATCTATTCTGCTACAGCTACCAACTACTGTAGCTAACTACTTCATAAAATATTTTAGCCAACTTTGCAGCTAGTTATTAGCAGCTGCTTCTCAAAAATACTGAGGTGATAAAAACACCTTAATTGAAAGCAGATGTTTTTTTATCTTTTCAAAAAGATTACTAATTTTTTCAAAAGCAAATTTGAAATTTTACCAAAGATGTGATCTACATGTCTTTATTCTCTTCAAATCACTTTTAATTAAAAACTACTTTTTGGAATTTTTAATCTAAAAAGATTTTTAAAAATAGATGAAGAAATGTATACAATTATCAGAAACATGCTTGTTTTTAAATTTCAAAATCAGAATTACAAATATTTATTAAACCATTTTTAAAATATTTATTTCATAATATAATTCTGTTTTAAATTCAGTTATTTAACCATTTATTTATTATTTTTATTTCTAGAAATGTAGAAAAATATCTATAAAAATTTGTCTGCATTTATTTCTAGTTTTTCTTTACTTTACATATATATGTGCAGACACACAACTATGTTGCTGTGTGCCATGTAACCCAACCAGTTAAAATATATTTAATTTAATAATAATTTCATTAGTTTAGAATTGAATTGTACAAAAATACATTCTCTTTTTAAATCAATTAAGTTTTTTTATCTCACAAAAAAATCAGAATTTTTTCATTTGATATAATTCAAGATAAACTAATATCTTGAAGTACACATGTTTTTTCTCAAAAGTTTATTTTTTGTGTGTTTTTTTGAAAAAAGATTGGTTGGAGGAAAAATTAAAGAGGGTAACAATTAACTCTATTGTTGAAACTCAAGCTACAACATGGATTTGCAATTAAAAATATTAGTTCTGTATTGTTCTAATTAATCAAGAACTTTTTCTTAAATTAAAAACTCCTAAGGAATAAAATGATGGAAAGTTAAGTGACAAAATTTATCTAAAAATAAACCAAAAAGATGTGAATCCAAATGTATAAATTGTAGTTATCTTTTGATCAAGGATTATTATTAAAAACTTTTTTATAGAAAGAGTTAATATATGTTACTAGGAAAATGTTCTCCAGCTAGAAAATATCAAGAACTTATCTCCTAGAGGAAATTGTCTCCCAGCAACCCCTGGAGCCTCCAGAGTGATTTCCACATATGGAAAGTATGAATCCACCCAGCAGGATGATGATGTGTTCAGGAATCAGATGACTGAAAAGGATTCACACCAGAAGCTATGACCTAATGTCACCCATGGACTAAACTCTCAAGGTGAAAATTTCACAGTTGCTCAACCAAGGGTAATTATAAACTGTTGCTTAAATGAAATTTTATATTATAATTAGCATTATATCAACCTAGATTTAGTCAACTGTCTCTGATGTATATTAAAAAGTTTCAACAATATAGTATGGAATTACTTGAAGGTATTTATCATGTTGTTTTAACCTTATTAAAAAGGGGGTGGTTTGCTGTATTATTTTGTTTTATTTATTTTTTTATTTATCTTTGTTGTACTCATATGTTTGTACATATTAGTTTCCCAAAATGTTAAACTGCTTGATCATAAAAGACAAAAAGGCAGTAGGAGGTAGGGTAAGGTCAGTTAAAATTTCAGTCATAAGGAAACACAAGACACTTAAGCTGGAAAAAGTGTACATCAAAGTAAAATCAATGGTTGTAAGCAAACACAGGACCCTTATGCTGTCATTTATCTTTTTGCACTCTGTGAGCACTGCTGGCACTTGTCAGATGATGTTTTGTTTTTTCTTTACTGATGTAAAAAGTATAAGCATGATGTCAAACAAAATACAGGCATTTGATAGCTTAATAATCTGGCTTTCAGAAAATGTTTACCTCAAAAAAATTGGTTGAAATTTGGATTTTTGGCAGAATTTTTAATCAACCTCAGTATTTATTTTTTTTGTTTTTTTTTGATCATTTTTATACTTATCATGAAGCTATAAAAGAAAAAAAATGTTTTACGGGCTGCAAGTGAAAATTTCTCTGGTGTTATTCACAAAGAAGGCCTACAATAGAGTTTCAACATAATATCGTAACATTTTTTTAAAAATTCTTTGATATAATTATTTTATTATATTAATTTTAGTTTATAATTAGTGTGTGTTAGTTATATATTTATTTATGCTCATATAGAATTCATATCTATTAAAAAATTAGTGTGTATTAAATTGTAGTTATATATTTATTTATGCTCATATAGAATTCATATATATAGTAATTTTCTAACATTCTACCTACACTATTATAAAAATGTTTTTCAAAAAGTATAATAATTTATTATAAAAATCATTAATTATGTTTATATAATATGGTTTACAAGTAATGTGTTATAAAACTAATAATCAAATGTATATAAACATTGCATACACAAACATAATTTGTTTACTCTTGTTCATGCTTTGGTTTTGCAATATGTTTCATAACATTATTTTCAAGTCTATAGCTAACAAATGGACTAAATAAATTATATATATGTGGTACAATAAATATAATAAGATAGCATCACTTCTGTGCAAAAAGAATATAAACATCATTTGTGTGCATAAAGAATATAAACATCACTGGTGTCCACAAAGAATATAAACATCACTGATGTACACAAAAAAATATAAAATAAAGAGATGAAACTAATTTTATTAGTGATATAGACTGTAGCCTACAATTTCTAGTTTTAGATAGATAAGAAGCCAATTGCTATGATAATTTCTTTTGTATCTTTTATTAAGATGAATCTTTTTCTTTGACATTTAGAACATTTGGGGTACAAGATAAAAATGAAGAAGTCATCTCCGGTAAGACATGTTATACATGTTTAGAAAGATAATTTTGTGAGGAATATAAAGAAATTATCACTACAGATGTCTTTTCAATTTTAGTTAATGTTAATTTCCAAATTATGAACAAACAATAAAATAATAATTATTTTGGATGTGAAAATGTCTTTTCCCCTTATTTTTTATATAGTTATCACTATTTATTTTATGCTTACTGTTTTCCTTAATGTTTCTAGTTTCTAGCAATGTAATTGTTTTTGCTCTAACATAATTAAAACTGAAGTTATTGTGAAAATTGTGTCGCAGCCCAATATTTAAAAAAAATCAATATAGCGGCTTGAAGCTGAAGTTTTTAATGATCAGTATTAAATTGTTTCACATAAGTGAATATAGAGGGTCAGAGTGAAGTGCAATACAGCTCACTCTATTATTAAATTGCCTTGGTGTTCATTTCTATTTGGACAGGATCATAGGGTTGTGATGGCACATCTCTTCAGGAAAAGTCATAAAAATGTTAAATAATACTGTTTTAAAATTGGTAAGTGATTGAGTTAATTTTTGTGGGTATTTTGCTTTTAAAACATATCAAATCAGTTCAGATTGTTGTGAAGGATTGGGAAAGGAGATAGTAATAAAAATATGGTATAATAAAGATTATTGAAGCCATACTCGAGTCTTTTTTATTAATTTAATTGTAGTATTAAAAGCAATTCTGTCCTCTTAAAAGAAAATAAAACATAATTATTAATGCCCATGAAAGATTATGCCATAAAATATGTGGTCATGTTACATAAATAAATAATAACTATGATTGTTGAAGAATCTGGTCGATCTACTGATGTGATGTGATGCACTGTGACTTCTCCTTAAACAGAGTCAGGAATCTTTCAGCAACAATGCCCAGAGAAACCTCTTAGCCACTTTACCTTCCTTTCCATACCCCATCCAAAGTTTCCCCATAATCTGCTCCATCTCATTTCCACAACATAATCTGCTAGGCTAGATGTCTAGTGGTATCCTTATACTGGGTGCCATAATATGGGTAATCTTCATAATTTTGCAGCTCTAATGGTGTTTTGTAACACCACAGAGCATAAGGGGGAAGATAAATGGTAGAAAATGGCTTCCCAACATGTAGTCTCATTAACATAAAGAATGACCCGATGAGAGAGTTAAAATTGGGTTATGGAAGATGTTCAGTTGTAGGAAGGAAAGTGAGATAGTGTCCCAAAAGGGGAGGTTGAGTTTTTTGAGATAATTTGAAGAAATAAGGAAAATGAGTAAGGATGAAAGTTCAATAGAAAGCCCAAATAGTAATATTCTGAGCAATTTCAGTTAAAAGAAATATTAATAGCTTTTTCTTTATTTTACAACATTGAATAAGGTTTATGACAATTGTTTTGACAATATTCTCTGTATGTATATATATATAATGAGCAAAATAATAAAATTGAAGGTTGCATTATACTGTCCTAGATTAGGAGGCAGATGGGGAGGAGTTATAATTTTTGCAGATTTACATTATTTTGATTTTGTCAAGCTTGATTTAGGAACTTTTGAGGGTGTAATAATTTCTTTTATTATAGATCATAAGATTGGCATTTTTGTCATACTTTTATTTCACTCATGCTCATCAAATAATGTTTTTTTTACATTAAAAAATTGGAATGTTTTTAATAGTCTCTTTCAAAGGCTGTTCTTATTGGTGATATGGATGTTAATTTAAAGAAACAAAATTATAAAACTCAGAAATTATTAAAATTTCTAGTTATCACGATTTCCAATAAGTTTTGTTTTGGCTTACTAGAATTTTACCAATTGTTGTGTTTTCTTCTTTACAACATATTTTATAAAATGATTAATCAATGGCTCACAGAGCAATTAGCTACAGTACTTGTGTCACAGTTTTATTTTGAGTGTGTAAACATAATTAAAAATGCAAAACTACAAGACAAACATTAAATAGCATCTCTCAATATTGCTGAGGTATATGGCTCCATAAATAGAAAGCAGTCCATCAATATAAAAATTTGAATTCTTAAACTCAATTATTTACTAATGTGAATTAATTTCATAACAGACAGCCTTAATTGACTAGATCATAACCCTGTTGCCCTCTTTAATGAACAGTACTACTACTTTAATATGGATGCGTAATGGGTTTATCCATTAGTGGGATTATCTCTAGCATTTATCTCAATAACATCAAAAATCATGTCCTCCCTAAATACATCACAAACATTCCCAACTTAATATATATGCAATATAGATAATATATTTCAATGGGGCCCAGAGTCTCTAATCAACAACATTAAAACAGAGCTAGATACTAAACCTGTATTAGCCTGCACAATCAAATGGGAAGACAGGCAAAAAGAGTTAAAATATCTCAACCTTTAGGTCTAAAAAAAGCTCCATTTAAATTATAAAATGAATATTAAACTGATAAAAATAAGAGATAACATGCACCCCAAATCCATCTTTTCCAAGATTCACAAATATGCTGATTTATCATTTTTTTTATACAGAAACAACAATTTATGCAAGCATGAAGCCACTTGCAAAACCAACATCAAGCAATATCTAAACAAATTAAGTAGGAAAGTCTTCAGATATACAGATCTCACAAGGATAGTAAACAAATTCTACAACAAAATAAGAACAAACCTGCCTCAATATGACAAACTTTAAATACTGATCTTATACATACCATGCATAGTCAAAAGTTAATAAAATCTACTCACAAATCCATTGAGTAAGCTGTCACACTAAGTAGACTCATAAATAATACTAAAGATAGACTCCCTAATAATCAAACTCCTCACATTGTATATAAAATTGCATGCCCCCAAACAGAATGCAATACCATCTACTACAATGAGTCATATGCTGGCCTTTTACAAGGATCTCTTGATACAAATACTTCTAAAAATGAGTCACAAACAATCCCAAGTACAAATCTATCTTCTTTGATCACCAATGTGCAATGACTACATATTCAAGTCCATAGCTGCCAACATTGCCTGTATTGATAGAAATGATACCAAGTGCAAAATTAAAGCATGACTTATAATCAACAACCTTAACATCATGATTAAAAATGAATTCTGCTTTTCCCTGTAGAAAAAATGGGTCATATAATTTACATAAATTTACTGAATATATATATATATATATAACACATCCACCCAAGTAAATCCCAATGCTATGAATATAAGGCCACACATAGCTCTAGAAAGTGCTATACTTCAGTAAATAACAGTTAATATTAACTTTTAATCACATACATTTTGAATTTAAAATAATAATAATAAATATCTAGAACAGATGACAAAATCAGAGGAGAATTAAAAAAATAAGTAAAAATAATTGCAAAAAAATAACTCCTCAATCAATCAAGCCTAAAAACAATAAAAATAAAGAGCAATCTAATGACAATTTAACACAAAATTCTTCTGATGACATCGCATATACAAAAAACCTAAAAAAACATCATTTGATATAATGAATGCTATCTGTCTAGTGGAAATAATTATAAATCCTCCTCAATTAAAGAAAAAATCAAGTTGCCCTCAAGGGAAAAATAAGAGTAAAAAGGTCACTGTCCAGGTAAAAATAAGAGTAAAAAAAGCAAAAAATCCAATAATGGATGACAGTGATGAAATAACACTTCCCATATAGGTTGGATCAATTAAAAAAATAAAAACTGTGAACAATTCTGAAAACTCTGATACCTAGTCATATCATCTGGCAAATAAAATGATCCTATGGAAAAGGTAAGTGGGTCCAACATATATAATTTAAAATGCAAAAAAAAAAAAACAAAACTATAACGATAAAGCTAGTGAGATTAGGTGATACAAAGGATAGGATATCAACCACAAGCAAGCAATAATTCAATACACATCATATATAACAACATTATTTATACTCTATGTTAATAATCTATTATTTTTTCTATTTACCTTTGTTCTTATTATGTGGTGATATAAAACTTATTATAATGCACTTTTTAAAAGTTATAAGTAATAAAATCAATAATGCTGGCAAGCTAAATGAAACTTAATATAAGTGCTTTTAATATCAGGGAATTAAACTCCCCTGAAAAAATTAAACTTTTAACTAGGTTGATATCATCCAATTACACATACTTGGCAGTACAGAAACCAAAATTTATAGTGAATCACAAATTACCCAGCAGTCAAATTAAATAAAAAATAGTTCACAACCTTTTCAAAAACATCAGCGACCTCATCAGCAGGAATAGGTATCATCATTGATTCCCTTTCAACTCATTTAATATATTATATATTGATGTACATATCTTCACCAGAAGCTATAATAATACCAAACATAACACTTGTATACATCCTTTCAAGTGCCACTCCACCATCATAAATAGATTAATTCTAATTCTGAACTCCAAATTTATAAATGCTCCACATCCAATATTATGCATACAGAAATTCAACATGTCAATATAAAAACTATACCAATAAATGGCTTCATCTTTTTTCATTCCCCATGCTGAGTGGAATGCAATTTCTGCCAGAAAGGTCTGTATCTTTTTAATAATGATAAATGCTCATCACTAATAGATCTGGTATTCTATTCATCATCATTACACAATATATTGAATTTTTTTTAAAAAAACTCCTATCTGATCCTGCAGCTATTATAATATCTCTGGATCTTAATTTCAATGTCAGATCAACAATCATTACTTGAAGAACCACCAGAATTCTCCTTCCATCACACATTCCTAAATTTCTCTTCCCAGAAATATATATTTATTTATATATGGATTCTGACAAGACATAGCATGTATTTTTTAATATATTATCATTCATTATCAACCATCTAAAAAGGACCACACCATCCCCAACAAAACTCTTAAATCTTATGGATGACATATAAAAATCATTTTAACATCACAATCAAACTCTGATCACCCCAGATTTCTAGCATTAAAATAAACATACCAATCTATTTCAAAACAACTTAATTAAGGAATACATGGCAACAACAAAACGTATTCTTAAACGAGTGTCACATCTTAACCAGAAATCATATCAGTTCATACCCTTCCAATTTGAATTACTAAACAGCACTGTTTTATTCTTAAGATATATTTTTTAAACCCAGGATTTTGATCATCTGATAAGACTAATGTCACTCTTCCAGTTTTTAAAATTTATTGGTATACAAAGATATATGTATATCATCTATACTAAATGTAATTATAAGAGACTTGAACATTCAAACTCCCTACATCTATCCAATCTATATTATACAACTGATACACATGACCTCATACATGTAAAAATGATCAATATATGTGTTTTGTGCTGAACCAGCACTCATCAGTTGATCCAGATCACTATCTCCTATAAATATATACAATCAGTGCTCAGTTTATATTAACATAGCAAATGTTTAAACTTTAATGAACAAACTTCAATCTTCTCCACTCTACAATTCTTTAGCCATCCATTTTTCATTGAAAATCCAATGATAGAATGCTCTAAGCCCCTGTTGACTTTAAGTCAATCTGATCCCTCACACATAAAATCTTAAGATGTCCATTTAATTATACAAAAGAGGGATGGGGAGAATACAGGATAAATTTATAATATATATATATATATATATATATATATATATATATATATATATATATATATATATATATATATATATATATATATATTGTCTCTAGTAAACTTAATGTAATTATAAGGAACTTGAACTTTCAAGCTACCTATATCTATCCAATCTATATTATACAACTGATACACATAACCACAAGCATGTGAAAAAGGTAAATGATCTCCAAAATATATGTATTTCCTGCTAATCCAGCACCCATCGCTTGGTCCAGATTGCCATCTCCCAGACATATATAC
>JAQFVV010002942.1:0-16731 GCA_028023455.1 Epiperipatus broadwayi | reverse complement strand
TATTAAAAAAAATAATTGAATTTTTTTACTTAAAATAGATTTTACATGTTATAACTTGCAGAATGATGTTAGAGAATGTGCAGACAAATTCTCAATAATAAAATATGAATAACAATGTAACATTACTCTGCTTGCAAATATATTATTTTCAAAAGTAGCTAACCATTGACTTGTATATGATTGTTTGCATTTTGGCTATAAATTCTATTTCTACTAAATCAGTTTTTCCCAGTCTCTATCATAAGATACTATATGAATAGGATACAGAAAAAATGATCATGCCAGCTTTGTATGACACCTTTTTCATTCATAGTTTTGTCATTTCAAAAAGAACCTAAAACTTACTGATAACAACATAGAAATATAGATATAATTGTTGACATAAAAATTAATATCATGTTTGCTTTCCTCAAATTGAAGTTTACAGGACCATTCAAAAAGAATCATTATCAAATGATAATACAAAAACAGCAATTTAATAGCAACAGTTAATTTTCACTGAGACAAGACCATATGTAAAGGAAAAATAAAAATAAAAATATTTTATAATGATCTATTTAGAGAATTTATTCCCTGGAATCATTTTAAAATAGTACAAAAAAAAAGAAATAATAATGTTATAAGAAAATATAATTATGAATGGGCAAGTAAAATGATAGAAGAGAATAAAAATGTCAAAATTATAAAACAGCATCTTAGTATTGGAAAAAATTTGCATCAACATTAAGAAAAAAATATGGAACAATATGTAGAAGACTTCTACAAAGAATTATACAGTAATTAAGAATAAGAAAAGAGGGAATTCCTACAATTCCATATTCTGGATTGCTAAGCATTTTAAATGAAGAGGTGAGATATTCAATTAATCTATGAAGAAGAAAAAAAGTTCTGGTAATTATGAAATTTTTGATATATTAAAACAAGCAAATAAAGAAAGAAAGCTATATTTCAAATTTCTAAATTGTAAAGATGTATCAGTTGATTGGCAGAATGCAGTAATCATACTGATATGTAATAAAGATGTTAAAACAGATATTGACAATTATAAATGTATTAGTCATTTATCAGTTCTATACAAAATCTTTACCAAGATAAATAACAATTCAAATGGGAACTTTGAATTCAAATTATTCAAAAAACAGGCTGGATTTAAAAAATGGGCATAGTATAATGGCTTATATCCAAAAAATAAGATTTACAAGTGATCAGTGATTTATGAATTTGTTGATTATAAAAAGGCATTTGATTGTGTTACCCTAGTTATTAAATAAAAATATGAAAATAGCACCAAAAATAAATGCACAAAGATTAAAGTAATATTGAATGGATATTCCTAGAATAAAAAAGGCAAAATTGATAATAACTTACTAGAAGTTAACAATTTCAATTAAATTGTTCAGATTGTTAATAGAGATAGAGCCATGATGGATGAACTTATGCATAAAATTACATTGCTTTTATAATTATAACTTAATTTTAGAAGACAATATATCTTTGTTTTGAATAAGAAGGTTTTTAGAAGATATACTTTATCAGTTCTTACTTATTGATGTGAGTGTTAAATACTTAATAGAAAAAGAGTACAGTTAATACAAACATTTTATTAATCTGTGGATGATATATATATATTGTAATGGGATGGAGAGATATGGGTGGTCGTACCTGGCATGATAGTAAATCATCATCACTCCCAATCAATTTAAAATTAAATATCAAATTAATTATTAAAGTAACATATTTAATGAGATATAGATATTTAAGTATAATATATTATTAAAACATGTTAAAGTATTAAAGTTAGATATTAAGTAATGTTAATATCCAAAATATATAAGCAGTTTTATTTATTCAAAAGCAAGAGACCCCAAGATCTCTGAAAGATCAGCCAGTCAACTCTGAAGAGATCAGTTAACTTTTTAGAGCAACTATAAATATCATTATATCCACCAGCATTATCAATAAGTATAAGTAAGTAATACTCAAATGGAATGATCAATTAAAATATATCAATACAATAAATCAACAGTCAAGCTGGTGATTGGATTGGAAATGGGTTTTCTATAGACCAGGCTAACTATTGAGCCTTTGACAGCTTGGGAAATTATTTAAACATAACTTTGGATGCATCATCAAAACAATAATGCTGGGACATTAAAACATGCTGATCATCATTAATGCTCTGGCCACTTTTACTGGCCAACTATAAACTTAACTTCTAATAAGACTAAACTAAAATAAAATGTAGTGCATGGACTTTGAAGAATGTCCTTTTTTGTGCCAACACAGGAATCATCATCATTATCATCTGGATGCTAATACCCTAAATACATCCCCTTTCACATATCAGCCATTGTTGCATGAATCTTACTCAGAGAACACAATCTCTATTATAGTATGTGACCAAGAGATGATAGAAACAGATATTCTAAAAATATTTAGAACCACTGGAATAATTTTAACAATTAAATACTTGTTTATTAACAATAAATAATGATATTAAGGTCTAGAATTAGACTGTACATATCACTTAAGCCTTCTAATTTTGATTAATATACAATATTAACAAATTATCACATTGTGTCTTGCATATATGTCATTAATGCAAAATTCAAATTATTATATTGATTTATATATATATGATTTACAAAATTCAAGTTATTACATTGATTTACATATATGTTCCAATAGGTTTATTTATAATCAGACAACTCGCGGACATGTTGACTTGATATAAAATGAACATGTTTGAATTTATCAAACTAATAAAATTATTAAAAATATATTTCATAATTAATTTCATTTGAAAACTGTACATAAAATTCACACATATGTGGGTATATATAAACATATAAATGATATGAATTAAAATTATTAATTAGTCTCCCTTTTTTACAGCCAATTAAAGTATTTTTCTTTTTCCTTCTTTAAAAAAAATAAAGTCAATTTTTAACAGGTAACTCAAAAGTTTTTTTTAAATAATAGGTTACTCTCATTTAATTAATTACATCTTTAAATTAATGTAAAATTTTTTTTGAAGTCTTCCTTTTCCTTTTCAGAATCAATTGTCAATAAGTCAATCATTACTTTTAGATTTTAATTCAATTCAATGAAAATTATTTACTTGTTATTTTTTAAAATATATAAATTTTTAAATGTCATTTTTACTAAGAAAATTATTTAAAATTTCATTCTCATTATAGATAATGTTATTCACCATTGTTTGCACATTTATCAGTGCTTATCTTGTGACTTGATCTTGGTGAGACAGGTATAGTCCAGGATTGTTATCATCAGGAAGGCATAATTCAGATAAAATATTGGCATTCAATTAGTTCCCTTATGTCTAGGATTTGATGAGCTTCAGGCCAGCAAATTGTCTTGCAGAACACTTAAGACTATGAATTTCAAGACAATTCCTCCATGTGAATTCAGAACTCCACCATTGAACTGTAGACTGCTGCTGGAAACTAGTCTTAGGATATTGGATGAGTAGGCACTTGATGGGGATTTTATGCACAAGCCTTCTGGCATCCATTGATTACTCTAGCTTGCTGGGTGTGGCAATATGTATAGTGAGTTTTGCCTGTTTTAACAACAGTTATACACAAGCATAAGAAGTGGTGGTCATGTGATGTTTATTGGATTAAAACCAATCCTGCCTAACAGGATAGTGGTGGCTATGGTTATTAAAGAACTAAAGCCACCAAAATGTATGGGTGCTGAACTGAGTTCAGACCTATATGACTATATAAGCTAATGGGTTTGGATTGAAAACATTAAGATGTTTTCAGTTTAAGAATCATAGTTTTGTAGTTAAGTGGAGATAAAAGGTGGCTGCTGGAGGGTTGCATTAGATTCTAAGATCTAGGTGCAGTGCTTTCAGATCCAAGGCTCCTCACTGACAAAGGCCACAAGCCAGAAACTAGCCTGGGGATATTGGATGAGTAGGCACTAGATGGGGATTTTATGCACAAGCCTTCTGGCATTCATTGATTGCTCTAGCTTGCTGTGTGTGGCAATACATATAGTGAGTTTTGCATGTTTTAGCAACAGTTATACACAAGCATAAGAAGTGGTGGTCATGTGATTTTATATATCTTTGATAACAATACTATATTAAATATACATAATTTTAAATTTACAATAATTTAAATACACATGCACATATATAACCATACACATATATGAAAACCTAACTTGTTATTTATTTGTTTAAGCCAATTGTAATTAAAATATGAAAATAGACAAAACATTAATGTATCAAAATATATGTTCAAACTTATGTAATATTCCTAGAGTAAGATATAAAATTTAACATAAGAAATCACCTATGGTATTATTTAACTAATAAATAAAAAAAGTGTATCATTTTCTAATCTGATATATTTGCAATATCTCTATAATCAAAATAAGCATTATTTGATAATCTTTTTATTTAGTAGTATTTGAGATTTTTAAAATGGAATTTGTATTGAGTAAGATGTTATTTGTATAAGAGATCAGGATAAAGTAATTATTTTTTACACTCAATTTATTATTGATTATTATCTTTGGAAAAGTATTGATAATCTCTGAATGAAAATAATACATCATTAATGTTTCTATTGTATATGTTATTTATGCAATTACACTATTTTAGCTGGTCATTGCAACTCTCATAATGTAGCTAATATCATAAGGCATTTTTAAAGATGATTTTGTTATGGAAATGCCAAAATATTTTATCACCAGACAATTTTGCATTGTTTGGAATGTTTTACACAAAAAACAATTCAATTGATATTTACTTTTTAAAATTAAATTTAGAAACTCCATTATTCCATAAAATGTATTTCTATTGGTCATAACTGTTTTCAATTAGAGCCATGTTTTTGATAATTTTTTTTTTTTTGATAATTTTTTAATTAGAGCCATGTTTTTAACAAAAATCAATAAACTTTGCTATTACATACCTACTATTCATCTGAAGCTTTACTTTAGGTTTGATCTTCTTAACAACCAATCTTATTTTTTTAATATAACTTCTTCTTTACATATAGTCTTTTTAATAAAAAAGTAAAAAGAATAAGATGATTGGAATGAGCTTATGTTTTTATTTTTTTTATATATTTTAAATAAAAATATTAGATAGCACACAAATATAGATTTTTCTTTTTCAGGTTGGTCTAAGTATAAAAAATATAACTAATTGCAAATTAAGTGTATGAGTAATATTAGTGTTTATGTCATTAGATATTGCCATAAATTTTTTATATAGATTGTTTTATGTCAAATAATATTTAAAACCTTCACTTATTCGATGATTTGCTTCTTATGTGGCAGAAAATATGAATCCAACATCTATATTAGTGATTTTATTATGCCAAGTAGGAGGTGAGACCCTGTAATTACCTCAATTTTTACATTAAAGAATATACAAATTTATATTGCTGGTATTGCTATCCTAGTTTTCAAAATCTTTACAAATTTGGGTCCATAAGTAGACTTTTATCTTATGTATATACTATAAACTTCTCTTTTCAATCACTGTAAAAAATGAATATTGAAGAAATTAATTGAAATTTTCTAAAATAATATTTAAGGAAAACTTTGAAAAAATCGATTACTTTATATTTCAACTATAAATTTATTGAACTTTATAAAGATTTGTAAATAATAGGTAGGAGAAAAAAATGTGATGAGGTAACTTTATACATATTTTATAAATACAGTGTTATAATATCATATAAAAAATATTTGGGGGAGGGAGACTATGTATTAATTTCAGTCATTGAGAATGAGAGACCCATTTTTAGCCATATTCTAGTCCATGCCTGATTATATAATACTATGGAAGTGAATTTTTGGTCATAATTTTTTGATTTATTTATGATTGTATTTGAATACATGTGTGAGTAATGACCATATTATAAATATCAATCTAGTGCACCAAAATGAATGAGATAAAATGAAAAACAGGAAAAAAGCATAAGAAAAGAAAGCAAGGTAATAGTGGCATTGATTAGATTTATTGAAAAAGCACCATGTATGCTTTCCAAGAAATTTGTATGTCAGGGCACAACTTAGAATGTGGACATTTAATCTTCCCTTCAGCATATAAAACAAGTCAGATATACGTGTGTAAACTATTATCTGTATCTTTGAAAAGATATAATTTAGCTTAGATTAAATTGGAAATATTCCTTTTAATGACCAGAATTTAAAATGACATATTCAGTGTCAATTGCTGATCTCAAATGTGCTTTAAAAGGTAGATATTTAATTATTTTTTGATATTGAAATTTTTTTACTGAAGGAGAAAAGGAGAAATTTGGTATTCATTTCGATAAAAAACAGAATTTGGAAGGAATGAGCAGTTAAACGTTCACCTGTTAAGTGATACTTTAATGTATTGTATAATAATAGTCAAAGATTTATCTTGTGAAGAATTGAAATGTAATGTTTTCTGAATGGAAATTGCTCTTTAAGAGCAAAGTCTTAAACTACTGTATGCAACTGATGACCAGTATTGATATAATGATCCTATTTTTATATAGCATTTGGTATATCTTTAGTTTAGTATTATTAATGCTTAGGAAAGTATACAGTAAGAAATATTAAATACTTATTTTTTTATAATATTATATTTGTATTTGCTTGTGTATGATGACTGATCTAATATTTTATAGAGTGTCTGATTTGAATTTAATCTTACATAATATCTGTTGATAATTATTTGCTGGCGATATTATATCTTATTATTTATATTTATTTCTGATGATGATCAACTGATTTTTTCTTAATATTGCCATTCAGTTATAATGATACATCATATATGCCAATTATATTATGAGGTGTTAGTAGGATATTACTAGTTTCATTTATGTGTGCTTCCCTTCCAGTTATTAATGGACCATTATAATGTACATTATATAAAGTTTTTTTATTTGACTTGCTAACAAATTGTAGTAAAGTGGGAAATATTATACATCTGAAATGATTTTTTGACATATTGATTATTTATTGCCTCTTTAGTGTTTTAAATTAAAATCAATAACCATACAATGTATATATACTGTAACCTTCCCCCGCTCCATATATATAATAATACCCACAACATGCTAAGAATATACTAACCATTCCGGATTTCCTTTACTTATTTATTTCCGGTCAATAATAATTAACATTAATAATAATTCCGGGTTCTCTAACTCAGTCTATCAAATATATTATTATGATTTAAATAAAACAATCACTAGCTCAGTATTTTATAAAATCTAGTCGTGTCTGTGAAATGAATCAACATAAACATCTTTTATTATTCCCATGAGACCTGGAGCAATGACAAAGGAACAAGACGAGAGATCATTGAGATACTATCCCAATGGCATAAGAACACTATCCTACATAATTGACTAACAGCATTCTTACGACTTTTAAAACTTTTATCATATCTTAATATTTTTAAAACAAAATCGAGTTCACATAAAATAAATTAATTAAATAAAATAGAGTTAAATTAATCAAATCATATCAAATCAAATAGATAAATCAATAAGTAAATAAATAATTAAATCTCAGGTTCATAAATTGTAATTAAAACTGATTTCATATTGCCATAGTAAATTATGATAAGGGAATTTTATGTCATAATTCACTACGTAACGAATAACTAATTAATAAGAACAATGACAATAATAAAATAATATAATCTTCTTTTCTTTCTAGATGTATTAAATATTTTCGTGGTAACATTTATTAATCTGATAATCAAAAATTATGTGGTAACGTTCGCATATATTTTACTTAAATATTGTGGCAATTAACCCATGACCAATACCTGTTCTACTTATATTTCTTTCATTTTATTATGTAAATAAAACAAAATAAATTATTAAAATTTCTAATGTTTATTTATCTTGTGCTAAATCATAAATATGTTTAATTATAAACGTGCTCTGTGATTTCATGCATTTCATGTGTAGGAAAAACAACAACCAAGACACAAAGCTTACTAATAAAATTTTATAACATTTTATTAACATTATAACAAGTAACACTTTGTACATTATTTACAGCGGATATCCCTATTTACTTATCACAAACTTTTATTTATACCCGTTGATGTCTTAACATTATTATTATCGAATTTTATTTTACCCTTTTACCATTAATAATTACAAAAGTATTTTACAATATTATTATTATTGGATACATGTTTTGAGCTTAGCTGAATACACAAAATTTTTATCCATTAAACTTTTCTATTTGACATTATGTCCTTATAATTTCAAAATTATATTTCTATAAGATCTTTACTTTTATGTAAAATTATACAAAATTACAAAATTATACTTATATTCTTGTTAGTATGGAATCCTACAGAATTTAATCCTTATGATATTTTCATGTTCCTTTTATTATCAATCATAATATAATTACTGATAAAATTTTGATCCCATCCTTAACTTTATATAGCAATTAACATTATCCACACACTATGTACAAATACACATTTTTGTTATACATTTCTTTAACTCATTTTCCAAATAAACATGCAATCTCTTTTACTAAATCTCACGTACAATATTTTAAAATCTTATTATTGTTTTAAAACTTAATTCTAAGGTTTTTCCTTTAAAATTATATCAGTTTAGCAATTGGCTTTAAAATTATATCATATGATTCTTCATCTTTTATAATACTTATACTTTCACTTTGGACTTATACAATTCTACTTTACTCTAGTAAACAACTATTCTTACATTACCACTATCTAACTTACTTTCTATCTTATGTATCATTTCTATAAAATTATCTCCCTGACGATGTATTTTCATGAAATCAAAATAGCGAAGATATAGATGCGTTGGATCAAAATAAACAAGATATTATCCTTTATAAAACTTTGACAATCATGGCACAGTGAATTTAAGGACGCCATAGAGGAGTGACTTTTATCTGTCTATCTGCCTCTAGTATTGGAAGGATGCTAAAGCTATTTCTTCAGCTTCATCACATCAGAAAGTTTCAAAGATATGTAAAAACACTGTCCAGAATATATGTGCTCAGTTATAGGGCGAAGTTATCTATACTGAAGTCACACAAATAATTATGATCCACATATTTCATTCCTTATTTTTAATAAAACATCCTCTTGGTTTCCTTTGACATCAGTACTCCCAAGTCACTATCTGATTGATTTCTTCAGATTCATCTCTTCATTACATCGACAAATTCTCTGTCTACCTTGCTAATAATAATAAAATTCATTTTTATTTAACTATACAGCTATTCTTAAGAAAATTCTTTACTATACTTCTCGTATATTTCTATCTCTACTGTTCTAAACTATTTGAATATTTTCAATATAAAACTCAAAAGAATCACATAATTAATATGCTACTTATTATTAATCATTTTAGATTATTTATTGCATGCACATTTTAAAATTTTACTACTCTCTTAAATATATGTTTGATGTTGGATAAATGTGTACTTATAACTTTTAACATCTTTCATACTTCATTCATTAATAGATGACCTATAAAAAAAAAATATTACATATTACCAATAATATCAAAATTACCAACGATCTCTATCCTCTGGATCGTATTTGTAAACTTCTCCATTCCAGGACTTCTAGTAGGTATTTAAAATTTTCCATACACACATTTTTATTTATACTAATATTTCTCTCATTCCATTAGCTCGTATATTTAAATATAATTATTATAAAATTTATGTTTACATGTTTCCCTAAGCTAATTCAAATTTTATACTTTAAATACAATAAAAAAAAAATAATTAAAACTATATTTACGATACAGCTTTGTTGGACTCGCTTGGAAAATCGTTCATTGCAAAGCTAAATAAAAAAAATTATATTTTATTTTCTTCAGTCACTTAATGTTCTAATTTTAAACTTTTAATTCTGTTTATTAATTCTTCTTAGACGATGATCCTTAATTTTCTTCATATTTTTCCACTTATTCGTGAGATCCCCTTTACATAGTCTGCTAGCTTTTTCCCCCGCGCGCTTGGTTTTCCCTCGATGCATCTTGTACTTTATTTTAAAAATTCAATAAATTTTTCTTTATTTCCCTGGATCCATTTTCCTCATTTTAGTGATTAATTATATCTGTTTAAAATAATATTCTTTCCATTTAATATCTTTTCCTTTTTTTTCTATGATGAGATAAAAATGTTAGGTTCCTCTTAGTAAGTTCATATAGCACTTTTACAGGACTATGGCTTTTCTTCTATTTTTAATTTAGAAACTATATTTTAAATAATGTTTTTCCTTTAATATAACATACTTTTCTTCCTCATTCTTTTTCTATATACTTGAACGCTTATTATGATTTTTCTCATAGAGAAATATGACTTAGTTTTAAATACTTATAAAACAAATGTTCGTCATAAGATTCTCTCGATAGCAAATAGTTTCTTTCTTATATTTTCACACAGCTTTTCCTTTGTATTTTTCCAAGTTATAGGATTTAATTTCTGGTTGAGCACAAATAATACAAAACTTATACAATTTTCACTCATTTTTCTTTCAATAATTATTTCAATTATTATTCTTGGTATTTCCATTTTATTGTAGGCTGAATGGTCAAATTTGATTAAATCCACTGGTAAGATCACGTAGAAATTAGCAAATCATCTTTCTGGATACAAATTATATTATCTGTTAAAGACTAACTTTAGAATAATTATTAATTTATAAATTTATATTACTTTTTTCAGCTTCGATGTTACAAGCAATTCAAAAAGGTTACCTTCCTTTTCAACTTTCACATTCCATCTCCCGCTTCTGTCTATCTTAGATTTTTTTTTCTTGCCAATTTAAATCCGTTGATTGGTCAATATTTGTTTTTAGCGTGAACAATATTAGTCATTCTATTTTGGATGATAAATTGTACTTTTTAAATAAATATTTATGACGTAATGTCTGGAATATTACTTTAACTTAATATTATTAAATTTAATCATAGTTTGATAAAATTATTATTTGATCTTTAAAATAATTATTAAGACAATCTATAATATTTTTAACTTTAATTTTTTTTTATGATAGATGACAATTATATCTAGTTTTAAATTCACAAACTTTATTATTATTTACCAAGTGTGTGTGTGCGTGAAGGCATATAATATACGATCACGTGTCTATTCACTTTACAAAATAATCTTTTATTTATGCCTCGGTTTAAATTACCAAAACTAATGTACTTTCTAAAATTTTGAAAAATAAATTGAAACTTATAGGACTAAATATAATTCTCAC
The DNA here is from genome assembly GCA_028023455.1 of Epiperipatus broadwayi. Taxonomy (NCBI): domain Eukaryota; kingdom Metazoa; phylum Onychophora; class Udeonychophora; order Euonychophora; family Peripatidae; genus Epiperipatus; species Epiperipatus broadwayi. The sequence goes on along the minus strand of JAQFVV010002942.1, from coordinate 5,459 downwards.
CATCCCGAAGTTTATTAATAAAAAAAAATATACCCTATTAATTTTGACTAATAAATAAAATTATAATATTACATTTCATTTATTTAAACTATTAATTCTGAAAATATTATATTCTAATCATTACTATAATTTTAACTGTCTATAGCTGTGTTATTTTGTATGGTCAGCTTTCACAACCATAAGCAATGATATTAAAACTTTATTTAACTGTTTACTTTTTAAACTACTTTATTATACTATGATATACTAGGTATTCTAGCTTAAAATTGTATTACAAATCTATTATTACTTTTATATCACTTAAATATAACTTAAAATTTAAAATTTTTTTCATAATTGACCTTTCTACCCTACCTATGATCTACAGACAAGGGCACAATACATATGAACATTTCTTTACAATAAATCAGGCAAATTATCTTCATTTTTTAAATATGTCTTCATATTTTTTCTGTTATTATATTTTTAGGCATATATTACAAAAGTATTTATTTAATAAAGTAATTTAAAAATTAGAACAATTTTTGTTTAATTTTTTTTTAAAAAAAAGTGAAAATATATCAAGTAAGTAAAAAGGGAGGCAAAATTTCAATAAGGAAATTTGCAATTTCCTTACGGTTTTTAACATTTAAAGCTCTCATTTAACTACAATTTATATCTGAGATTTAAAATACTTGCCTTTGGAAAGTGAATAATTTGTTATAATATTAACTTGCCTGGAAATCAAATCATTCAATCTAACATTTAATATTTTTAATACATATGTTTTGAAAAATTACTATTTTTCAATTTTTTTTTTTGATATTGTAATAATGATATTTTGAAAAAAGTTAAAAAAAAACTTTTTAATTAGTATTTTTATTAAAGAAATTTTATTTTAATGTAAATTTAATTGTGAAATAATTAAGCCTTACTATAATTTATTAGGACATTACATATACCATTTTTTCCCATTTATATCTAATATTAATTTTTTTCATGATATCTTTTAAATACCTTCTAAAAAATATGCAATACAATTTTGTTTTCCTCATTAATTTTTTCATCAAATATATTTTTCAATTTTTTTATTATTTAATATTTAAAATCATATTTCCAAATATTTTTAAAAAAAAAGCTAAACATGTTATTTTTTACTTTACAATCTACATAACAAACTAAACTATTAAATGTGTGTGGTATATATATATATATATATATATATATATATATATTGTACCCTTACTTCTCGATATATAATATAATTTGAAATACAACTAGCTCAATTGAATTGTTATGCTTAATAAAAATTTGCATATCTACTTTTGACATACTTTTATATTATCATATTCTAATTAAATTTATTATCAATTATCAAAATCAATATAGTTCTATAGTATGTATTTACTAAATAAGTATTTATTAAAAATCATGAGACTGTGAAGTAAAGTTACAAAGTAATAAGTAGATTTACATTGAGTCAATATCTCCCAAGACATTGTCTCAATGGCATAAGAATACTATTACCTCCTTATTAACTTAATAATACATCTACAGCATTCTTATGGCTTTTAAAATAAAATAAATTATCTTTAATAATAATAAAAATAAATCTTAACTTTTAATTTTAAAAATATAATTAAATAATCTCAGGTTCTTCTAATAATCTTAAAGTAATAATAACTCATGTAAATAAGTATGATAAGGGATTTTATATCAAACCTAAATACACCTAACTTATTCTAATAATAATAATACTCAATACTAATCTTAGGGTATAACTTAATCTTATTTATTTCTGTTATATCATCAATCATTAAATAAATAATAATATGTATATCTTTTATTTTCATATAGTATCTTAATTTTAGAATAGATCAAAATCTTATATTTTAATAATCTGTGGCAATAGATAATATTGTACTCTTATATTATGCATTATAACTACTCTATGACCATTGTAATATGATATGTTAATGTCAATCAATTCTTATAAAATGATATCAAGAAAATATTGTGTTTATTTCTAAATAATAATAATAAATTCATATTGTGCAAATATTATGTTTATTCAAATTATCTGTTGTCAAATGCTGTGGTGCAAAATAATGAACTCGACACACTTTTAAAATAAATTAAACAAATTTATTTACATTAACTTTAATTAAGAATCTATTTACAACATTTACAGTTCAAAATTAGAAAACAAAGAAAATAAAAAATAAGAAAATAATAATACAAAATGTTTATACTGTTACCAACTTATATTCTTAATACATAATTTACATTCTTTTAAAATGCTGTACTAATAACATTGAAGTATTTTCGAACTTACACTTTAAATACATTTCAGTAAGCTTCAATTATTACACATAAATTTATGTAAATACTGTTTATGTAGCATATGTAAACAATTAAACTTTAATAATTAAATTGCTACATCAATTAAGTATTAATGTTATTCATTCCATAATGTAATAGTATGTGTTCACTTTACTATTAGTACTACTTTAATATTATAATATAGACATTAATGTATCTGTGTAATGTAATAACAAATAATTGATTATAACTTTATATTTCACTTAATGCAATTCATGCTATATGTTTTATTAAATATGCATTACATATATGTACTGTAAAATAATAATATTTAAATTATACCTCAATTTCAAATTCATAAAGTATTATATTAGATAAATTCTATGATTCTTTTCTATGTGAAATTATTACTTTACTTTATGTGTTATACTACTCCTTCTTAATAAATTTCTATCTACAAAAACATCCTCTAAACTTATTTAAAATTTCCGGAAAACAACTTTCAACTCTAAATAAAATATTAATTATCCAAACTATTTATACTTTATCATCTATACTTGGTAAACCTTCAATCCAAATATAAACTTCTCCATAAAACTTAACGTAATTTATCCAATAAACAAAATAAAATACAGACTTTTAACTCTCTTCCTAATTTGCAATAAAAAAATAATTACTTATAAATAATAAATATAATTCTAATACTATAACATAAAAAAAAAAATATCAAAATTTATTTACGAAAGAATCATATAATTATTTCTAAGCTTATATGTAATGTTGTATCATATTTATATCATAAATTCAAATTATGCATATTTAAATAAACTGTCACTGCCAATATAATGTGTGTGTATTTTTTAAAATATTTATACATTCATTCAACAATAACATATCCTTTGGTTGATCTAAAGAAAAACATATTAATACATCAAAATTATTATTATTATACAATTTTTACCATAAATAATGATTTAATGTACAGTCCATCTTCCAATATTCTTCGGAATTACAGCTTCATAAAATAATTCACATTTATCACTCACGATCATTCTTTAAAATATTATGTGTTGTATTAAATATAAAATAAACTTATGCAATTAATCATTATATTACTTTTAGTTATTATTTAAAGAAATGTACCTATCTCATTTTTAATAGATTAATAATATTTAAATTTTATGTTAGATAAATAAAACAGAATTCATATTACGTAACTCCAGCGATGTCTTCTTTTCACCATACAGTTCTTTAATCCTAGGCACATATTCACTAGAACACCATTTCCTGTTCCATTACATCACGTGTTTTTTAAAAAGTTTATGAAAAATGAAAACGTTCTTTTTTAAAAATAAGTTCCCCAAAAGAAAATAAAATAAAATTAAAACAGTTTATAGGATCTTGATTTAGTTCTTTTAAGAATATTATTCAAAAGTTATTATTTTAATTTAGTCTATAGTTTATAAAAATTTATATTTAATTATTTTAAATTAACTTGGACGTCCATGTATTACTTGCACATTCCTTAACAAAATATCCAGGTAAGAATAAGTTTCTTCATCTAAAACAACCAGCGTTTAGTTTATTTCAATATAATAATTTTTATTATATTAAGACTTTTAGCTAATTATATTTTCAATTTATTTGCCTTTCAAAAATTGTCAACATTCAGTCTTTTAAAACATAAAGACTTAGCAAGGCAAGTATTTATAAAAACTACTTTTATTTCTAATATCTTTCCTTAAGATATATATATTTAAATTTATATTTACAAAATACTTTCTTTATAAAGAAGTATTTTATTCTTTAAAGTATTTAATTTTCTAATAGTCAATAGCAATTAGCTTTTAAAATTATATACTGTCCAAAATATTACTTTTCTCCATCTCGTAATTTTCCGAACTAATCCAGCGTTTGTCATATTTCTAGGGTAAAGTTTCCGATATATTTTCACTATATATGATGTTTCCATGATTATTTGCTTGCAAATTGAGCTTAAATAGAGACGAATGATAGGGAAAAATTAAATTAACACTGCATGTTTATCATTTAAAACTTTTATAAATTATTTACAAGACACTCTTATAATTTTGAAAAATGATTTTAAAAAGCGTCTATAAAATTTACTTAGCTATTTTTTAATAACACAATTAACTTTAAAATTCAATCACAGAGTCCTCTCCTAACAATTGAACTGAGCTTTTATACCGGAAGAAACTTCCCATTTGATTGGTACATTTAAACAATCAACTTGCTGGCTTATTTACATATTTACCAACAACACAAAATTAAAAATAAATAATGACTTATTTAACATTTAATATTTATTACATTATTAAATTTTAAAATAATCTTTATCATTTATTTAAATCCATTAAACATTTTTTAAAATATTTTTACCTACTTGATTTTAATTTTAACTTTTATAAGATTATTTAAAATACACTAAGTCTTTTTATACGTTATATTTTTAAAACAATACTTTAAAATCAGATTTAATATTCTACATTGATTTATCTTTATTTTTATCTCGCGATAATTCACATATTATTTATAAATTTTATAACATGATTTTAAAATAGTTTTGCAACTTTACGAGGCATGTGTGTGCATATCTAACTAACATCTGTTTTCTACAACACAAGAAACGCTTGTCATAGTCTAAAAATAAACTAACAATTGCATTTTTAAAAATAAATATTTTTAAAATAAATAAGATATTATACTAAATTTTAAAATAATTATTTGATATCATTAAAATCAAATATTAATCTTCTATTTAAGTATTTATAATAATTAAAAATATTTATATTCTTTTTTATATCATTATTTTATCAACAATAAATATATGCATTTAATTTTAACTTGTCTTTTAAATACTTTAGCTTTAAATATTTATTTATTAAATCTATTAATGCAGTATTGATTATGGCCATGTTTCCAACTATATATTATAATCATCATCATTTAAAATGTCTCTCTCAATATCAGCACAATTTTACATATCAAATACTCATAGATTGCTTTAATTAAACTTTTTGAAATATTACCATAAGCAAAATTAACATCACATATTCAAATATATCTTAAATTTAAAATTTTTAATAGATTAGCACAAAAATTAAATGGTAACCCATACAAAAGGGCACAATATATAT
>JAQFVV010002941.1:0-16740 GCA_028023455.1 Epiperipatus broadwayi | reverse complement strand
CAGATTAAAACACAAAAAGGGTTGGAGAGCAGAAGTCAGTCAGCATGCTCTTGCCAAAACTACAATATGTAGTTAGGCAACCTGACAACTATCCAATATTAGTCAGAAAATGGGTATCTAGATTTTCTTAGCAGAAAGGTAAAAAGTCAGATAATCTGGTCAGAAATATATTGGTAAATGGACTGACTATAAAAGAGAAATTATTGTGATGTAATGCAACTTTCAGGATTAATAGAAAAGTTTTGTGTCTATCAGCATCCACATTACCCTACTTCATTATAACCAAATTATCTTTTGCCAGTGAATGTCATATGGATATAGTGCTATATCTAATGTGAATTGCAAATAACAATTGCATCTGGATCCATTAGGGAAAAGGCTACCAATTATGAAACTCTAACAAGAAAATAAATATACAAAACATTATTGCTTTGTCTCATGTTTTCAACTTTTTAGCTGTCTTCTTCAGAACATTGATATGATTTTATTATATTTTTTACACAAATATGCAATAATCTAATTTTTTATATACCTGTCAATATAGACATGCATATTTATACACATTAATTATTATTTATATAATATTTAAAATAACATTTTTAATTTTTTAGTTTTCATAAAAAAGCTGGTCATGAATACTTGAAGATGTTTTAGCTGCTACATCTCTGTTCAGTCAATCTGTAAAACCTTGAAGCAGTGAATTTCCACTGGTCATAATGGCACTACTATAAAGACTCAGTCTAATATCTGTATCACACATTCCCACACAAGTTGTTGCCACTACACCAACTCCTAGTATACTACCAGGCACATCCTTAAAATTTGATGGGTCAAATAATCTCCCAGTTAATCTAAAACGTTCTGTTCCAAAATCAGACATAAATTCTATTTTAATTTCAGGGAAGATCAGAACACAAACTACCTCTTTTAATATCAAAAATATTGATTAAACATAACACCTGTTTGTTCCGGATGCTATTTTAAAGATTAACTATATAAATATTGAATCTTCTTCTCATGATGATGCTGTAGAGGTCCTGAGGACTGAAGGAAGTGACCAAGTTAGCAAAAAAAAAATTTCATAATGTACGGATAGATTCATTTCTCTTTCAGCTCTACTCTATTATAAACCAACCACTTACTAACAAATAAACTCAGATCATGTGAGCTAGCAATGCCAAACATCTAATTTTCCATGCTTACATTGACAGTCATGATCCTTTTCATCACACCACTCTTATGCCATCATTTCAACCACTTGTGGAAGCACAAAAAATTATTGCTCTATAGATTTATATTTTCAATTTCTTTATAGTATTTTATCACAAAATTATATACATATACCATTTGTATAGATTAAAGTATATAGAAATGAATAGTTTAGTGCTGTATACATATGTAATTATGTGGAAGTAAATTAACCATCACACCTGTGCTGTTTGTTTTAGTGTATATATCTACCCACATAATCTTGGTCAGTAGAGGTTGGTTTATTATATAAGTGTTAAGGAGTGAATGTAGACTTATACCCTAAAACGAGCAGCACTGGTTTAAAGGTTAATTTCCTTCCTACATAATTATAAATTAAAAAATATAAGCTAAAAATATTTATGTGTACATGCTTACATATATACCAATTATTATGTTTGTACATTATAATTCATTCATTACTTAAATTGTAAGATAAAGGAATTGAATAAAGCAATATGAAAAGTATATAGAGGGCATATAATTTTTTAGAGATTAGTTTAATACAACAATACAAGAAAAACATCACATGATTACCATCTCTTATACTAGCACATAATTGTTTATAAACAAGGCAAAACTCTCCATAAAGTAGTGCTACCCTGTACCAGCCAGAGTAATCAATGGATGCCAAAAGGTTTGTGCATAAAATCTCAGCCTGGGGATATTGGATGAGTAGGGGCATTAAATAAGGATTTTATGCTCAAGCCTTTTGGCATCCATTGATTACTGTGGGTTGGCACAGGGTGGCACTACTATATAAAGAGTTTTGAAGAAGAGTAAAAAAATACTGAATATCCTAGAAAAACATATGTAAAGACTTATTTAGAATTTTGAACTTAAATCTGGAGTTTTACTTTAATTGTGCAACATATATAAAAAGCCATAGTAAATGTTAACAGTTTTACATTTTAAAATAAGACATGCTTTTTTTATCCACATAAATGCACTAGAAAGTAAACAAACAATTATTTAACTTTCACAAATAAAAGCATGGGGTGATCTTATTTCAACATTGTATCTGTACTAATGGACTAGTCCAGATCTCAATCAGATTGGGCATTCATTACCACAGAACAATAGATATATGAATAGATAACATATTTCCAATAGAAGTAATAAGCCAACAGCTGATGATGTTCAGTGAATCAGATTGAATTTATTAGAAAGAAGATCTGGCTATAAATAGGGAGTTCAATTAGAGGTGAAAGACACAAAAATAATTTTCTACAAACTGAATGGCAGTACTGATATCTATTATATAATTAAAGCAGCGAGGTATATTCATATTAGAACTGAAAGCTTGCTAGAACCTAAATCAGATCAGAGGCAAACTGCCACAGAACAGCTGGAACTGGCACCATACTTATACTGAGATGGGTTTTCACAGAACAGTCACAAGTCACTGCATCTATCCATGAGGCAAGCTGTCACAGTGATGGGCAAATGTAGACGGATAATAAATAGTTGCATAGCAACTAAATGCTATATTAAGTTCACAGTATCAAATGAAGATATAACAGTAGTATATTATAAACATGCTTTTGTATATTTGTTTTAATTAATAAATATTTAATTGTATTTATACAAGTTCGGATTTATTACAATTATGCATAAACACAACAGTATCAATGTCAATTTATTCATCAGATCACTTGCAATTAATTCAGAACTCCCAAATAGGTTATCATTGATACAAGAAAGAGGGCATTAGTTGCAAATCTATTTAAGTGGTTAACAGATTTATCTGAGCATAATTGCTTAGATATTCTTGGCTTCGTTTAAGGAGAAGCCACAGTACATCACATCACATCACGATTTTTTGGGAATCTGACTTGTGAGTTTCTAAACATGACTGCCTCATGCTATTATTTGTGAAATCTGAAAATATATTATTTTTTATATTTTAGTTTATTTATGTGATTATAAATTTTATTAAACACCCATTATTATATTAAGTAATAATTTACTAAGGCTGTAACCTTAGAAATAAGCGTCTGAAAAATACGAAGGTAGGGACCTCTATGGGATTCTCTCTTTTCTTCATAGCATGAGCTTGTGTTTTAAGACCTATAGGGTCCCTACCTTCGTATTTTTTAGACGCTTATTTCTAAGGTTACAGCCTTAGTAAATTATTATTTATTTATGTGAATAAAAGCATTTCTTTAAATTTTTTATTTTCTACTTTTTAGCTTTATATAATTCTAGAAATTAGAAAAAGTTTTGATACATTTTAATCACTAGATGGCAGTACCACCACCGTCATCAATATTTTCACCGATTATCAATCCACTGCAGAATGAAGGTCTTCCTAAGCCCAACCCATCATCTCTGATCTCTAGCTTGTCTTCTCCACATTATCCTAGTACACTTCCTTATTTCACCCATCCATCTCACATGTAATCTCTTTCTAGGTCTTTTACAATCTTTTGCAATTTCAACTGTCCATCTTTTAGCATCACTTCTAGAAATACGTCCAGCCCAAATCCACTTCAGCCTCTTCATTCTTTCAGTACCAAAGAGAGTAGTTAGTTTCATATAAATTTAAAATTTAAATATTTCACTAATTTTTTTTGCTGAAAATTGTTTGCAAACTTAAAAAAAATCATTATTGGAAATAAATATGCAAAATTTTAACCAAATCGAAATTAAGAAATGGGGTAAAATTGAATTGAGAGATTTTCTAATAGGCACACAAAAGAGTAAGTAAAATAAAAGTATATATTTAAAAAAATATAAAAATACAAATTGCAATAAGATTATAATTTTCTTTATAAGGCCAGGGAATAAGATATATCAAAGTGTGATACTGTTTTTGGTAAATAACAACACATAGATATCCTTAGCAAATGTCTGTTATTTTATCTCAGCATCTTGAAATTACTTATTTAATATTTTGAGATCTTACCTTAAGAGAATACCATTTTCTGCTTCGTGATGCTCTTTGGAATTTCTTCGGTCTTTTTCTCTTGCAAAATAAATTAATCCAAAACCAAAGATGGCTCCTATATACATCAGAACTGCCCCAAAATACATCCCAGCATCATTATCACCTGTTCCATCTGCCAACCAGCCTGAAACAAAACATTTATTCTTATTACTACTATTATTAATACTGCTATTAGTTTAAGAGTAAACTTTGTTGAGCAATAAAAATAGTTACCACGATTAAATATGACTTAATATACATTATAAAAAGCAAAAAATATAAATACATATATACTTTACATATTAACCTAATGTGGAGTTAAAAATATATATAAAAGCTATATATATATATATATATACGTGTGTGTGTGTATTTGCAAGGAAATCAAGTCATACATCACATGACTTAAAGTCATACATCATATGACTTAATTTAATAAGCTTATATTACAAATGTTATATAATGAGCTATAACAGCTCTTAATAAGCTTTTCCAAATATCCATATATCCCCATACAGGTTTCTAGCTATTGGCTGTCATCAGTGAGGTGCTATCATAATCAGACATTAGATCTAAAAATACCATATCAAGTCCAGCATTTATCTTATAGTTAACTATTAAGTAGAAAATCTGAAGTTTTCAGACATCTATATGTTTTCAAATCCAGCTATCTCACTTTAATAGCCATATGAGTCAACTAAGTTCAGATACACCATATATTAATAGGTTTAGCAATATAACATTATCAAAACATCAAGAGCAAAAACTATAATTGCAAGGAAATCAAGTCATACATCATGTGACTTAATTTAATAAGCTATTAATATATGGTGTATCTGAACTTAGTTCAATTCCATATGGCTATTACAGTTAGATAGCTGGATTTGAAGACATATAGATGCCTGAAAATTTCAGATTTTTTACTTAATAGTTAACTATTAGATATATGCTGGATTTGAGCTAGTATTTTTACATCTAATGCCTGAATATCCTAGCACCTCACTGATGACCGCCAACAGCTAGAAACCGGTTCAGGATATAGGGATATTTGGAAAAACTTATTAAGAGCTATTAACACTCATTATATAATATATATGTATTTATGTATGTATTGGTGTATAAATATTGCAAAAATATCTCTAGGGTATTATTACAAAAAACAGAGTAAATCAAATAAAAATATATATGAGAAGGAAATAGGTAGTGCAATGAAAGTAAAAGATGTACAAAACACAATAAAGATTAGATTTTTATTGAGTGAAAGTTTTTATTACTAAATTATTTATCTATTGTTTTATTTATCTAATTGATATTTATGTACAAGTGACATATCAACAATAATCAATACCATTTTCTCCCATTATTGGCCCACTGCAGGATGAATATCTCTCCAGACTTAATTCAATTTTTCTTATCTCTAGTCTTTTTTTCTTTACATCATCTCAACATTCTTTCTTATTTCATCCATTTTACATGTGGTCTCTTTCTAGGTTTGTTTGCAATTCCTTCAAACCAGCTTAAAACACTAACTGTCAATCTAATATCAACTCTTCTGGCAATATATTCAGACTGCTCTACTTCAGTCTCTTAGTTCTTTCAGCAGTAATATAGTTAGTTTTCTCACCCAAGATTTTTGTTTCAATCTCTTTTTGTTACTTCTAACATACAACCCTCCATACTTCTTTGAGTGTTCTGAAGTCTCTGTATTTCTCTTCTGTTAAGTGTTCAAGTCTCAGATCTGTAAGTAAGAACTGGTAAAACACATTTATCAAAAAACCTTCCCTTTCTTACATAAGCATATTTTTTTTAATATTAAACACATAAGCATGTTTCCTTTTCATATTAAGTTATTTCCACCAAAAGCCCCCCTAACCAAATATAATTCTAGGATTTAATTTCATCCATTTTATGTTTCTATCTGTATTAATAATCTAATCAAGATATTTGTGGTTGTTAACTTTTAATTCTTTATTAATCTCTATTTTCTAAAAAATCCATTGAACATTAGTCTTTTCAGCATTTATTTTTAATTCTATTTTATTATTTTCATCTAATAACTCTTGAAACATTTCCTGAAACTTAAGGTGAAATATACTTTAGTCTTATAAATTAATATATATATATCTGTGCTCTGCGCACAGATAATGAAGCTATTAATTGTATGTGAAATTATCAAAATTTACCATCAAGCGCTTTGGGGACAGTTTATAGTCCCATATTCATGGCGACTTGTATTTGATTAATAACTATAATATTAATGTAAATTTTATGCAAATTCATATGCAGATGTTACGTGGACCATTTTTGAGATAGAGAAAAGCAGGCCTCTCTTCTGTTGATTGCTGATGGATCACTTACAATGTAGTAAGCTTCCCTGACTTTACGTTTGATGTCGTTTGTTTCAGAGCAAATGACACTGGCTGTGATGGGTAGAAAAGCATGGCCAGTGGCTCTCTCATGCTCAACAAAAACCAAATTACCTTCAAGCTTTGTTTTAGTCCTGTTATAAAGGTATCTTATAAATAATTCATATATAAATTTCAACTAATTTTTATTTACTTTTAATAAACCTAATGTCAAACTCATGCTAGTTTGACATGCTTAATGAGATTTAGATTATACTTTGAATCTTAAAATGAATAAAGATGATTGTTTACCCATAATAATTACTTTTAAATAAATAGTTATTACCACTTACTTCATTATATTTTAATATTATCTTATATACATAAAAAATAAAATGACATTGCTCAGGGGTTCATAATAAGTTTGACCATTATCAATAGTGGGTCTAACTTTAAGCTTCAGAATCAGTCATATTTCTATTCTTTCTCAAATCACATAGGGCATATTATGTTATGACAAAAAAATGCTGATATGTATGCATGTACATGCAAATTGTATGGTCAGTACACTATCATATTAATATAGCTACTGCCCATTACAATACATATGCATAATTAGTGCTAATGTTCCATGTTATAATCTATGGTTCGGTAAACTTTAATATTGCAGCCATTTTGTTTTACCCTCCCCCCAATAAAATAAGCGCAAGGAAAGTACTGAAAAATAGGTTCATAAAAAATAGAAGTTTTGAATGGCTTTGGATGTATTTGAACATTTATTTTAGTACTAGATCATAATTATAATTTTATTTAACGCACATTGATTACATAAGTAATATTTACTAAGGCAATAAACCTAAAGCATGTGCGATTGAAAATGCGAATATAGTGACCTCTTTTCTTCTGCTTAAGCTTGTGGTTAAGACCTTTAGAGGTCCCTACCTTCACATTTTCAATCGCACGTGCTTTCGGTTTATTTATTGCCTTAGTAAATATTACTAGATCATAACAGAATCTGTATATATATCTTAACAAATAAAATTTCTCTTAACAATAAACACATAAAAAATTACTTTGATAGTTTGACTTATTCACAAATTTCTAATAGTTAAATATTAATCATATACACTCACTACTTTTTAAAGCACTCTAAATGTTGAATAACAGATCAAGAATAGAATAAATCCACCTATTTGTGGAGCCCTGATGTTTATAAACATACCTTTGTCAATGCTGTGGGTAATACAGAATAAAATTAATTTATCAATCAGATAAAATATGATATTCTGAATTGCTAGCAATGTTGATAAAATTATACTTATAAACATCGAGTCCAAAAATAGATTGTTTCATTATATTTTTGATCTGTAAATTGCTTTTAATTCATAGTCAGGGGAGAGAGTGATTTACTTTCTTTTTTCATATATATTGAACTATGTTTAATTTAAAGCTTAGTCATTACAATTCTATAATAAAGTTGCATTCAAAAAATAATGTAAAGCACATTTTTCCTCACTTAAAGTCATCAAAATATTTATTTATAAATTTTTCAAGGAAGTAAAAAATGTGTTTAAGTTTATCATGATAAAAAGAGCTGCAATATTGAGTTCAAAGAGCTGTAGTTTGCCACCCCTGTTCTAGACAAAATAGTTTATGGAAAGTAAGTAATTAAATAAGATAAAACATGAGAATTGGTGATTAGTAAATTTTTCTATTTTGTTGTTGGTTCTGCCATCTAGTGTAAGCTTTAGTAATCAATAAAAACTGGATGGAAATACATAAATTCTTATCCACTGTTATCTTATCCATATATCCCCGTACTAGTTGTTAGCATACAGTTTTCATTATTGAAATTAACTAATGCATTAACTAGATCAGAGGCTGGCAACCCTTTGTTTCAATGGTCAGATAACATATTTTAAGAGTCTTCATGGGCCAATATACAAAATACAGTTCAATATGTAAATAAAAAACTCATAAACAATGCATATAAAAACGTTTACTAAATAAGAGATAAAAATACATATTTTATTTGTACGGATAGAACAAATGTGATAATGTTATTTTCTATAAATAATAATTAAATTTATTAATATAAATTTATATTTAATGTTCAATTACCCTTCTAGTATTTTTCTTAAATTAACTTATTCTCATGTTTTCTATTTTGAGTTAAAGGAAATTACATTGGTAACCAATTTCACCACTATAGGTGCTGCAATCAAATTACTTAAACAGACTAAAGCAGGGGTCCCCAACCCTATGCCCGTGGGCACCATGGCGCCCGCAGACCATTTTACGTGTGCCCGCCGCTATCCGAACACGATGAAAAATTATTTATCTGATACAAATAAATTTAATTTTTAAAATTTCTTATAAATTATTGTATTATATTGTAATCAAATTGTAGGGCATACTATATTTTTACAGCATAAAAATATAAACGTTAATTATATGTTAACATTTTATTTTTGAAATAAATATTTTTTTGTACATTATATGTATTATTAACAATATCCAACTATAAATTTACATTGAAAAAATAAATGATGCCCGCCATCTGGTTGAAAAAAATAAATGGTGCCCGCCACCTGGCCAGTATTATAGAATGTGCTCTTAAGTGCAAAAAGGTTGGGGACCCCTGGACTAAAGTATATATTTTTTGGATACTTTTATAAAATTACTAGATAATTTATGTCTTTATGCTTGATTTTGATATTTTCTGCTGTCTGAACATGCAATTTTGGGTAAAAAAATAAGTTTCTTTTCATTATCTCTTTTATAAAATGTTCCATTCATTCAGCTTTAATCTATTTTTAATTAAAAAAACATGGAAGTTATTCATCATTTGGGGGGAAATAAAACGTTTTTTTATGTTTTTCTACTTAGAAAATGAAAAATTCATTCCCTTTGCGTTTATATGTAGATTAAGTTTAACTTTCTGATTGCCAATATTATATAATCGAAAAATAGCTTTGTTTTATTTGTTGATAACACTATTTCATGGATCGTAGTTTGTCAATTTCTGCACTAGATGGCGAAACTTTAGAGAGACATTCTTAGGAGAATTGTTTAAAAATATATTTATTGACATAATAAAATTGTACAGATGAATAATAAATACACTTTGTTAATGTTGGCTCATCCATTGCTGGTGTTGGTCTGGAAGATGTATGCCAGAGCCATTCTCTGCACTAGCAGGTTGATATATGAGTAAATATGTACTATTTTGTTGGTATTGCCCACCCCTTTTGAGGTTGACCCTATAATGCTAACTTATCAGCTGGAATACTTGTACTGTGAAATCAATGCCTCTCTAGTAGAATCCAACATGTTGCAACATAGACTATTTCTACGATACACTACAATGTGGATATATCAGGTCCAAAATTCATGTAGAGTCTGTGTGCCATACTAGTAGGCTCCATGTATTATTAAACAAAAATCTAGAGGATAGTATCTTGTCCTTGTTTTGAAGAGCTTTGAGCTTATCACAAAATATAGCATTGAGGTCCGGTGTTGGTTGTGTGAACTTTGTCCTGCACTTTGTGTACCAAAAAGCGTATGTCAGGAAGATAGATAACCTGATAACTGTAAAGTCTCCAGAGAAGAGACAACCCCTGATGTCCAGGATTTTATCCACTGCTATAATGCAGTGTTGAGAGATGATACTTCGAATACTGTTATAGCCTGGACATATATTTAACAGATGATTAAAGGTCTCCTCTCCTCTAGAACAGGCATGACAAATTGGGTCTATTTTATTTAGAAACCGCTTGTAGTATAAGAATGTATTAGTTGCATATTCACCTTGACCAGATAATCCAAAAGTTTGGGCTCCAGTAGCAGATATTTAAATATTGTAGTGATTTTACTGTATTTAGAGGATTCAGCAGGCGACGTGCCTGCCAGATGTTGATTTTATCATTAAACTCTGTTGTTGAGTGCCCGATGTATAGAGATTGTTGTTTAATAATGGTGTCAAGCCATGTGTGTTTACTGGGGGGGGGGAGGTCTGTCAGTAGATATTACAGTCTCTATAATATCTGATAGAGGGTATTTTTTTACCAGGTTTACTAAAAGTGAATGCCCTTTTTGGAAATTGATTGTATTGAATGGAGACCCATACCATTCTGTCTCCTGTGAAACTGAAGTCTGCGGATGCTAATTGCAGTGGTCCAACCTCTCCATAAGAGCTGACTACAGAGCCTCTGAATCTGTAAGCTGAATGATTTGGTAACTGTCATTATTGGCAGGTAGTAATTTATGCTTGCCATAATCTTCATATTAATCAGAGCAATCTTCCCTTGTAGGGACAGGTATGTCCTTGACAGCGATTGAACCACTTTAGTAGCATTGCTTATGATGGATTTTTGTAGGCAGACAGACATAGCAGTCTGTGACTTGAAGATAGGGAACCCCAGAAAACACTGAGGTTCCTCTAAAAAATTTGATAGTGTTTTCCTACCAGTGTTGATGCACCAGGATGATGACTTGTGAGGATTGATGGATAACTTATAATTTTTAGTATAATTGGTAATTATGGAGTAAAGTGTCTTCAGATGTTTACAGGATGGAAGAATCACAAGTAAGTCATCCATGTATGTGAAACCCTTGATGTTTTTCTTAAGCTGGGGCACATATATTCTTGGAAGCTGATATAGCTCTTTAATCAGAGAGTCAATGTACTTTATGAACAAATAGACCACTCAACGGTGATCCTTGTGGTATGGATCTTGAAGGGGTAAATCCATCTGAGTAATGTCCATTCATGGAAATATGAATGTGACTATTATTCAGGAGATTGTCCAATATCTGAATTATCTGCTTTGATATGTCCAACTGAAATAGCAATTCAAGAAGAATGTTGACATCTACGGTATCAAAAGCATTGGACACATCCAGCTGAACTGCCACAGGCCGGGATTTTCTATTAGATCTAATGTGATCAAGCAGAATTTTCACTTCACCAATTGCAGTCAGTGCTGATGATTCCTTCCTTGCATATTGAGAGGCCGATGTATCCTGTAGAATGGCATCCTGAATTTTTTCTTTTATTATACCCTCCATGACTTTGAACAAAATCGGTGTGGCAAGGAATGGAATAGATGCATTAATAAAAAATGGGGAATAGAAGAGATGGACAACTAGTATGGAACATAAAAAGAGTTTAAATATATATAGAAGTAAAGAGAATATCGAGTGCGAGTTAATTTATGATAATAGCAAAGAAAGTAATTTACTGTTTAATGGTAGAATCTTTAGCAATTAGGGAATTAACATATAAATGGAAAAATGTGGGTGATTTAGTCTGCAAGTTGTGTAAGGAAGGCATAGAAAATATTAGGCATTTGTTAATTGAATGTAAATGCCTGCAAGCAGAAAGGGTACAAATAATAAAGTTGTGGAAGAATAAATATAAGCAAAGTGATTATACAGAAAGTGGGTTCTTGGTTTTTATGTTAGGTTTGGAAAAAAAAGGGGGAGGGATTTAGATATAAAGACGATGGAGTTAACAAAGATTATGTTGTGGAAATGGAATGGAGCAGGACAAAGCAGAATATGGAAAAAACTTAGGGTGAAAAATGGAAAAGGAAGGTAAGGTGGTTAACGGGTTTCTCTGAACATAGTGATTGAGAGATTCCTGACTCCAAAAAAGGAAAAGCCATTGTGAATTATATCACAAACATTGCTAATGAATGTCAATGTGTAAGCTAAGATCATGTAATGTCTTACTGGCTTTGTGAGAATTGATGAGGATTATAACAACAGACAAAAAAAAAAGGAAACATAAACTATAGTCTGAATAAATGACATCTATGTACTATATAAGAGCAATAATAATGCTTTTAAAACTAAAATATTTTTATTGAATAAAAATGAGAAGGAATTGGTAAAAAAATAAAACTAATATTGTTAGTCAAAAAAGAAAGCTGTTGAAACAACTATAGCTGTATTTAAACCCATAAAGGTGAACTAAGTAAAGTATTATAATTGAAACTGATGTATAAAACAGATTATATGTTATTATAAACTTGTCTAGGGACAGATATCTAGTGATGGATGGTTTGGTGGCTGATGCTTAGTATTTATAGTTTAGAGTATTTTGAGTTTTTAAGTTAAATGGGGAGGGGAATATACAACCTATGTAATTATTCGTACGTAGTTATTGAATACATTTTAATATATACAATGGCCAAATAAACCAATATAAAAATTATTTGACTACAATATTCTTATATATATATTCTTAATGATTAATTTATTACTGCATAATTTTGTAGTATGCTCAATTAATCATTTTACAAACTGGATATGGAAGGAATTGTCATCTTTGTGTAAAAATATAGCTTAACCATATAGTATTTAGTTGGTTTATTAATAGCAAAACTCTTCATTCAGTAGCACCACTCAGTGCAAGCCAGAGTAATTAATAGATGGAGATTTGTGCATAAAATCCCTATCTTGTACCTATTCATCCAATATACCCAGACTAGTTTCTAGCTTGGCATTAGATAGGAATTTTATGCACAAACCTTCTGCATCCATTGAATACCTTAGCTTGCAGTGAGTAGTGCTACTGTATGGAGAGTTTTGCCTCTGTGAAAACAGGTTGTGTAAGCATAAAGAATGGTGATCATGTGATGTTTAGTGGTTTATTAATAACATAATTACCAAAACAATTTAAAAGGGTGTAAGAAAATTTTTGAAAATAGTTAATCATGGCTAGCTTTAACTTGATAAGGCCATAATGCACACATTATTTTTACAATTCGTTATAAGTACAAAACAGAGTTGTGCAAAACAAAATTAACCTCTGTCATGCACTGTTTTAGTAGGCAATATTTAATTTTTTGTATATATATATATATTGTGCCCTTATCTGTAGGTCATGGTAGGGTAGAAAGGTCAATTACTAAAAAATTTTAAATTTTAAGTTATATTTGTATAATATATAAATAATAGTAGGATAATTAAATTTTATAGTACAATTTAAAGCTGAAAATACCTGGTATATAAAAATGTAATAGATTATTTTAAGAGAAAACAGTTAAATAAAGCTTAATAATATCCTTGCTTATGGTTGTAAAAGCTGGCCATATAAAATAATACAGCTATAGATAGTTAAAAGTATATTAATAATTTGAGTATAATATTTTAAAAACTAATAAATTAAATAAACGTTAGATGTAGTGTACAATTATATTTAATAATCAAATTTAATAGAGTGTATTTTAAGATAGACTTTGGGATGGTGAAAATTATATTTAGTTCTACATTTTTTAAATTATTTTCCAAATTTTTTTATAAAAATATATCAGTTTTGGTAATTCAGACCGAGACGTAAATAAAAAATTATCTGATAAAATTAGTAAACACGTGACTGTATATTATATACCTTCACACACACGCTTGTTAAAATAATAATAAAGTTTGTGAATTTGAAACTAAATATAGTTGCCATCGATCATTAAAGTAGAAGTTAAAATATTAAATATTGTTTTAATAATTGTTTTTAAAAGTTTAAATAATTTTGGTAAAATTAAAATTGAATTTAAAAATACTAGTCTAAATAATATTTGAGACATTACGTCATCAATTCTTTATTTTAAACATCTATTCTGTTATAAAACTAAAATGGATAAATTTGTTCGCGCTAAAATAAAGTTATTAACCAATCAACGGAGGTAAATTGGCAGACAAAATATAGGAATTGGACGAAGCGGGGGGAGAAGTAATGTGTAAATGAAAGAGAAAGTAACACATTTTTGTAGCTGATAACACCGTAGCTGGAAAAGTGATATAAATTTAAAATTTAGCATTTATTTTAAAAGTTCTTCTGTAACATATAATATATTTTGACTGTATCGACATGGATTGCTAATTTTAAAAGTTATCTTACCAGGGAATTTTATTCGAGTTTAACCAAAAAACCTACAGTAGAGATGGAAGTACAAGGAAAAATACCTAAAAATATTGCTGAAGAAAAAATATGTGGAAATTGTCTTAATACAGCTTTATTTATGCTCAACCAGAAACTTATTATTATAACTCAAAGAGATAAAATGGGACGCTATATGAAAATTTAAAGAGAAGTTACTTGCCGTCAGAAAAAAAAATTATGACGCACCAATTTTACAAGGCTAATTTAAAGTTATTTTATTCTTCTCTATGGAAAAATTTAATATGCGTTTTATTATAAAGAAAATTATGATGAAGAAAGAATGTTTATCTTTTAAAGGAAAACATTATTAAAATATAGTATCAGAATTTTAAAATAAAGAAAAAGTTATAGAATAATATGAAAGAGTTATTATGTATTTTATGGAAAGGAGCCTAAAACTTTATCTAAGTAAAAAATATTATAAAGAATTCAATGGAGAAAAGGCTTGATTTGAAAAATATAAAATTAAATTACTGAGTGAAAATGGATCCATGGAAATAGAAATTTTATTGAAGATTTAAATAAAAGTACGTACAAGATGCATCGGAGAAGTCGCGCGGGAAAATATTAGTAGACAATAGTAGAAGGGAATATCATGAATTAATAATTGTATACAATATTGTGAAAACCAAGGATTGTCGTCTATGAATATTTATTAAACAGAGTAGTAATTGTTTTACTTTAAAATAGAACATTAAGTGACTGAAGAAGAAATAAAAATATTTTTTTTTTAGCTTAAATATGAACGGTTCAAGAAAGTCTGATGAAGAAGTATCGTAAATATAATTTAAATGTTTTTTTTTTTACTGATTATATTTAAAATATAAAATGCTATTAGATTAAGGAAAACATATAAACATAAATTTAATAATAGTGAGATTTAAATATAATAGTTTAATAGAATGATAGAAATATTGTTTTAAAAATAAAGTGTATGTATGGGAGTCTAATATCTACAAGAATTAATGGGATGGTGAAGCCTACAGAACACGATCGAGAAGATAAAGATCGTTTGGTAATTTTGGTATTTATTCATAATGCATAATGTATTTTTTTTTAGATCATCTATTGATTAAGAATGATGTGTGAAAGTTTTTAAAATTATAAGTACACATTTTATACAACATTAAAACATATTATGAGATAGGAGTAATTATAAATATGCATGCAATTAATTATTTAAAGTATAATTAATAATATAATTTAACAGAACAATTGTGTGATTCTTTTGAACTTTCATGTAATAAAACATTCAGATATTTTAAAATAGTTTGTATATGATAAATATACGAGAAAAGTAGTAAAAGATTTTCTTAAAGAACAGCGGTATAGTTTTGAAATAAAATGAATTTTATTATTGTTAGAAATGCAGATAGGAATTTGTCGATGTACTGTATAGAAAAATCTTGAGGAATAAGATCGGATAGTGACTTGGTAGTACTAAGGTAGAGGAAACCAAGATGATGTTTTGTTAAGAAATAAGAAAAATAAAGTATTTGGATCATAGTTAGTTTGTGTGATTTCAGTATAGCTAACTAAGCCCCATCACTGAACACATATATTTTGGACAGTGTTTTTGCGTATCTTTTAAACTTTTTGATGTTATATAAAGCTGAAGAAATAGCTTTAGCATCACTCCTATAATAGAGGCTGGTAGACAGATAAAGGTCACTCCTCTATAGTGTTTTTTAATTCACTGTGCCATTATTGTCAAGGTTTATGATGGATAATATTCTAGTTATTTTGATCCTGTGCATCTATTTTCGCTATCCTTGTTTCGTGAATCTGCATCGTCAGAAAGATATTTTCAAAGAAATAATGAATAAAACAGAACTGAGGATATGTTATCGTTAAGTAAGAATAGTTTATTTACTGGAATGTGTTAGAATTGTGTAATTTTAAAAAGTGAAAGTACAAAATATCATGGAGAGAGAAAGAATCATATAATACAGTTTAAATTCAATTTGGAAATGAATATAAGATTTTTAAAAGAGAAATCTAAAACAAAGTTTTTTTTAAAGTGATAATAAAATTTGAATGTTTTAAATAATATTTAGAAAATAAATATCGCATATTTATTAAGAAAATAATTCAATAATGTGTAATAGACATATATTTGTGCATGGTGTGTTAATGATTGTAATTACCATCCGAAGTAAGGCTTAAATGATAATATTGGATGTTTACTACGAATGTAATTTTATAAAAATATAATTTTAAAAATAGTAGGGATACAAAGTATTAATGATAATTATAAATAAATACATTTTGTA
>JAQFVV010002940.1:7500-16760 GCA_028023455.1 Epiperipatus broadwayi | reverse complement strand
ATATATATATATATATATATATATATATATATATATATATATATATATATATATATATATATATATATATTGTATGTAAAAATATTGTTTGGAAATAAACTCGCTTTGAATAATTTATTAAATAATACAAAGTAAATGTTTTTGTAAGATGATATATATAGCTCAGAATAGTTTGAGTTTAAATGAAAGAATAAAGGCACTAAAAATAGGGTTAGAAATAAATATTTTAGTTTTGCTTTGTATCTCCATGAAAAAGATACAGGCCACACTATTAATTTCAATGAAGCTAAGGTTGTCTTCTTTGAGAGAAATGATATAAAAAAAGAATTAAAGAATCTTTATTATTAAAAATTTATGATTTTGAAGCAATTAATTTATTTAAAAGTTCTTTTATTATTAAAGGTGGATGGGAAGTAAATGGAATTGTGGGTACTGTTTAATATAAATATGTTATTGTTTTGTGGTTCTTTGCACTTCAGAAGTCTAATTTTAGCAGGAAAATCATTGTTTGTGTTTTGGATTTTGTTTTCTTGATGAGTATGGATGAGTTTGGATTTGGGATAATGGTTATTGAAACTGGTGTCAAAATGCCCATGTGTAGAAAAACAATAAATTATGAGTATATTAACCAGAAAGATTTAGTAAGTAAATTAATATTTCTGTGTGAAGCTTTTGTACAAAATATAAAGAGCTAAATAAACATAAACTATGTACAGAATTTCTCATATATGCACAAAGTTAAATTCATTTGTTTCAGTAGCCTATATATTAATTCTTAGTATTCAGTAAAACAGTCTGTCATAAGGAGTAGAAAGCTGGTGGTTACTGTTAAAACTAATTAAAATTGTAACAAATCCAATTTCAGAGGAAAAACAACAACAAACCAATGTCATCAACATCATTATCAAACATTATCAATCCACTGCAGGATGAAGGTCTCTTCAAGTTGAATCCATCTTCTCTGATCTTTAGTTTCTGTTTTCCAAGTCACCCCTGCTCACTTTCTTATTTCATCCATCCATATCACATGTGGTCTCTTTCTGGGTGTTTTACAATTTCTTGGAATCCAGCTTAAAATTTCAATTGTCCATCTATTATCATCTGTTCTAGCAATATGTCCAGCCCAATTCTACTTCAGTCTTTTAATTTTTTCAATGAGGTCAGTAACACCTGTTTGTTCTCTTAATTTTCAATCTCTTCTTGGTACTCCCATAACACATCTCTCCATTCTTCTTTGAGTGGTTTGAAGTCTCTGTATTGCTCTTTTATTAACTGTCCAAGTCTCAAATCCATAAGTAAGAACTGGTAAAACATATTTATTAAAAACCTTCCTTTTCAAACACATAGGCATATTTCTTTTTAGTATCAAGTTATTTCTACCCAAAGCACTCCAAACAAGTTTAATTCTAAGATTATTTTCATCCATTATGTTTCCATCTGTATTAATATTCTGACCAAAATATTTGTAACTGTTAACTTCTTCTAACTCATCATAATCAATCTTTATTTTCATATTTTGAGAAAATCATTTAACATTACTTTAGTCTTTTTAACATTTATCTTTAGTCCTACTTTTCTACTTTCATCTGAATACTCTTGCAACATTTCCTGCAGCTCTAAAGCATTATTTGCAAAACAACTATATCATCTGCAAAATCCAAATGACTCTAATAATCTCCATTTACTTTCACTCCTTTAGCTTCCCATTTTAATCCACAAAATACTTCTTGCAGCACTGCTGTAAAAAGTTTTGGAGATATGGAGTCACCCTGTCTTGAAGCCTTCTCAATGTTGACTTTCCTAGTATCATTATGTAATCTAATTGTTGCTGTTGCATTTTTATAAATATTCTTTGAAATATGACAATATCCAGGATCTATACCTTGATGATCCAATGCTTTAATCACTGAAGAAATGTTTATAGAATAAAATGCCTTTTCATAATCCACAAATCCAAAGTATAATGGCATTTCATATTCATTTGTCCTTTCTATAACTTCTCCCAATATCTGAATGTGATATACTGTACTAAAACCACTTTTAAATCCAGCTTGCTCTCTTAGGAAATCAAATGTTCTCTGTAGATGAGTTGTAATTATCTTGGTAAAAATTTTGTATAAAACTGATAAAAGGCTGATAGGTCTGTAATTTCTAATATCTTCTTTATCACCTTTTTTTAAATATTAATATTAATACTGCAGTCTTCCAATCATCTGGTACATCTTTATCATTTAGACATTTGGTATATAACTTTGCTAAAAATTTTCTATTTTTTCACCTTCTTCTTTTAATATATTAATTATAATTCCATCATTACCTGGAACCATTCCTTTCTTCATACATTTAACTGCATGTCTCACTTTTTCATTTAAAATTCTGGGCAATTCGGAAGATGTAATAGATATAGGAGGTACTTGTTCTTTATTATTATACAATAAAAGACTTCTACCCATTTCATGATGTCATCTCTTTTTACTAATAATTCCATCTTTTTTTTTATTGCTGATATAAATTTCCTACTAATACCAAAGTGTTGTTTTACACACTTGAGACTTTTATTCTTTTCTGCAGCTTTCTTTGCTAGTTCACAGTTATACTTTCTTATATCATATTCAATTTTTTTCCACACCATTTTACAAAATTCGAGATATTCAATTCTTTTTAATGCATCATTTTTGTATATCTTCATATTTCTTCTTTTCTTCATAAATTCTCTAGTCTCAGTAGAAATTTTATTGGTCAATTGCTGCTTTTTTCTACCAGCTATCTTTGTTGCAGTTTTTAAAAGTGTATCAGTTATTTTCATATTAATTTCATTCAAATCTGAATCATGTTCAAAATCTACTAATACTTGAAACTGATTTGTAAGTTCTAATTTAAATTCATTAGAATGTTTCTGAAGATTAGGAATATCAACTGTAAATACTGTTTTTCTTAATAAATTTTTGTCTCTCTCGTTTTGCATTAACAGGTATCTTACATTTTACTAATCAATGATCACTTCCTGTGTTAAATTTATTAAGAACATTACAATCTTGATATATGTATTTTCTGTTAGTCAAAATATAATCCAATTCTGCTGTACCTTCATTTGGATGCTTCCATGTTCATTTCCTTTTAACATTTTTCTCAAAAAAAGAATTCATAATATAAAGTTTTTCTTTTTCTGCAAACTCCACAAGTCTATGTCCTCTCTCATTTCTATTACCATAACCAAAATTATCTACAGCACTTTCATCTTTCATTTGTTTACCAATTCTAGCATTAAAGTCTCCCATAACAATTTTAAAATGTTGTTTACTCTGATCAAAGCCTTTTGTACATCCATATAAAAATCTTTTACTACTTCATCACTATGAGAACTTGTTGGGACATAAACCTGAATTATCTGCATTTAGTATCTACTATTAAGTTGTATAACTAATCTTGCCAGTCTGGCTAATACACCATCAATCTCCACAATGTTGTTCTTCAACTTTTTATTTATAATGAATCCTACTACACTTGTACTTCTAATATTTGTACCTTTATAATAAAGTACATGTCCACTTTTCAAAATAAATCAATTGTCTCTTCACCTTTTCTTCTAACTTCACAAAGTCCAATAATGTCCCATTTAATATAAGACAGTTCTTGTAAATCTTGCAATCTTCCTTCACTTGAAAGTGATCTACAGTTGTAAGTACCTAAATAAAAAGTCATCATCAAATGGCAGCCTGGGTTCACAATCAGAGTATTCTTAGCACCCTCTGCCTTCGACACCAACTGCTGTCCTGGTTGGTGACTTTACAGCCTCCTGGAAATAAGGGTCATGATTTATTTTTGTATGTAATAATTTTATATATTGGAAAAATAATTATCATTTACACAAACATTTATTCTGCTTATCAGGCAACTGAGAAGAAATGCCCTGATGTTTTTTGATCTTAAACTCAAAGGTAAAAAGCCAATAAACTCACCATGCTGGCTAATTTGTGTTGGTACGCAACCCATCCATGTTTGTATACTATATGAGTAATCACAAAGTAATAACAGCTGCAACGATAAGAACATATGGAGTGGACATTAGGAATTTGCCCTGCTTGGTGCCTTTAAGGCCTTCAAGAGGAATCAAGAGGTTGCCTTTCAGTTAATAATAAACTCCTTTCTGCAGCCAATGTAAATTCCTATATATTATAATGGGATACACTTTGCAATATAGACAAAAGTCATTTTACACATACTAAGTAATGGAACTCAAAAATATGCTAGATGTATCATAAGGGGATCATTTACACTTAAATTATCTATGTGCTAGTTGCCCTTTTAAGCAATAAAGCAACATCTATATCATTATATTTCTTCAGTCAAGCAATATCTTTACAGGGTTGTGAATTACACCTATGTGACATTTTTATTAAGAAATGATATAATCTGATTAAAGATTAAATTTATATTTATGCATCCATCTTCTATTACTTGCTTTCACATATCTCTATACTTTCTCATTCGTTAAAGCATGAATGCACAAGAATAATTATAAAGATTAAACTTATTTGTCTCCAATGAAACCACACACACACAAAATGGATTTTAACAATAAGCAAACAAATTTATTTAATTGAGCACCTTATGATATATATATATATTGTAAAGGTATAAAATATGTCATTATATTAATTTAAGATTAAAATTAAAAACTAAGTTCGTAAATAAAAAGTAAAAGCTAAAAAATTAAAGAGTTGTTAAACGTGTATATATTCGCACAGATGCAAAACTTTAAAAATTATTTTCTTTTTTTTTTTTTAAAAAAAATATTTGAACGTACTTTTTTTTTTTTAAAAAGTACAAGATCTAAAGATAAAATATTTTTGTAAATGGAAATGATTGTTTTATAAATTAATTGAAAAGCAAACTAGCCCTTGGGGCTCTTATAGAAAAAAAGGTCAGTTGAAAGATATAGATAAGAGAATAAAAAATAAATTAGATGTCCAATATAGAAGCAGCAATGAAGGCTCAGACCATAATGGAAATTATTGCAACAGGAAATGATGTTCAATGAATCCGGAGGAGTACTATAAAAGGAAAAATATTGAAATTAAATGGAGTTCCAGCTTGATTTTTGTGAGAAGAGCAATAAGATGCACTTGTCGCTCTCTCTCACTTATTTCAAATAAAATGACTGTAATACCAGGATTGAACCAGCTTAGGCCTCCTCCAGAACAACAGACCGGACTTCAAATAGAGATGTCATGGGAATTGGCACCAGGAACTGTGATTCTCCTTCTGTAAGACATGAACTATAAAATTTAAAAATAATTAAGAACTTTCGTTCAAGCTTTTAATATTCAGAACCTAAATTTTAAAATGAACTCTTATCTGACTTTCAAATTTCAAATTGATAATTAATGTTTAGATTTTATACATTTAAGTTTTAAAAAAAAATCATTTCCATTTTTATTTTTTTTATTTCTATTAATATTTATTTGTATAAATTATTTAAATGCATTAAATTTAAGTTGAGTATTGATGCTTGCATAGATTCGTTCACGTTTAATTATGTTTTTGTTTTCATATTTGATTAAAATATATAGACATTCGGTAAATAATGATATCTTACATTGAATATCTAAAATGTATTTATTCGGATGTCTTTTTAGTTATTGGTGTCAATGCGGCATCTTATGATGAATGCCATTGGGTTTCTTGTGAATTCCCTCTGCAATTACATCAATGACTTTATATTTTGATCATTTATGTTTATTTTGAAATGTTTTTGAGCATGTAATCTATGTAGTCGATCTATGCTCAACATTAAAAAACAAACTTTTATAAATCCATCTGTGCGAACTTATATAAATGTTAAATTTAAGTCAGGCATGAATGGCTATATAGATTTGTAAAGTTATATTAATTAATTAGGGGAGGGTAATCTTAGGTTATTTGTTTCGTAGTTAAATTAGGTCAATGGATTGGATATATTGGTGTAATTAGTAGATGTAGTATGAGGTTCACTACATGCAGGATCTCCATTATATGCCACACACCCCTTTTTGCCTATGGAAGGGAATAGTAAGATGGAAAATGCAGTCCCTTCCTATGGAGTTTTTTTTATTGTTCTTCTTGCTGACAGATGTAGCATTCCTGTTTGGTTGAGAGTCAATGTCTTCTCTAACCATACTGTTCAGATGTACATTCCTGACAGTATGGTATTTTGTGCTGTCATATTTTCATGCTACATTGAATACATCAATGTATCAGATGGATTGATGCCGGTTTGACTGCGAACTTTTGGCCTAAGGTTAAATAAGGGATAGAATATTTTCTTTTCAAATGCAAATCTATGTAGTTTATTCATACTCGACAATCTTAAAATAA
The DNA here is from genome assembly GCA_028023455.1 of Epiperipatus broadwayi. Taxonomy (NCBI): domain Eukaryota; kingdom Metazoa; phylum Onychophora; class Udeonychophora; order Euonychophora; family Peripatidae; genus Epiperipatus; species Epiperipatus broadwayi. The sequence goes on along the minus strand of JAQFVV010002940.1, from coordinate 10,403 downwards.
ATATAAAATTCATCTGTGTGGATGATTTAAAATCTTAAAATAATAATTTAAATTAAAAGAATATTAAAATCTAAAATAATAAATGTTATTCCTCAAATTTTAAAATGATTATATATGTGCGTAAATAAATGTTGTTTGTGTGTTAATTACTGGCAGTGGCTTTTATTTTTTTATATTTAAGATACAAATTAAACAAGTTATATATATTATCTCTGCATCTCAACTGAGCTAGTGACTTGGGCTAATGGTCTAAATATAAAATAAAGTGGGATCTTAACAGCGTGTATCTCCCTACTCTATATATTTTCCAGGTTGAAATAACCTGGTGGCATCCTATGGTGCAGATTACGATAAGACTGGAATTCCACTTCATTTCAGACCATTATAATTGGCCACCCAACATGAGCCGATATTTAATAAACCATGAGTGCTCTGAGAATTTTAAAAATAAATCATGCCAGTAACATTTTTATTTAAAAATGAGTATATATATATTTGTATTAATGTAAAGTTATAGTTGGAATTTTGTTTTAAAGTACTGCCAGTATGAAAAAGTGCACATGTTTAGGTAAATACGAGGAATAAAATATAATAATTAAAATGTAATAATTAATATAAATCATATTTTTTTTAAAAAAAAGTCTTATTTAAAATCCAACTGTTTTAACATGCCTAAGTAATAGTTAAAAGTAGGAGAAAAGAAACTTGGAAGGGAGGGGGCAGAAATTTAGCTGGTAGAAAGGAATCAACAGTCAACAATTTTTTTATCATTATATTTGTGTGTAATTACTAACCAAAGTTTTGTCTTTTTTTTAAAAAAAAAGTTTAGTATATAATTGTGTAATGTAATTTCTAACACTAAGTAAATTCTTTTTTTTGTTTTGTTTTTGTTTTTTGAGGAAGTTTACTGATATGTAACGGTATAAAATATGTTGTTACATTAATTTAAGATTAAAATAAAAACTAAGTTCATAAATAAAAACTAAAACCTAAAAAATTAAAGAGTTGTTAAACATGTATATATATTCACACAGATGCAAAACTTTAAAAAAATTTTTTTTTTTTTAAAAAAAAAATATATGTGAATGTACTTTTTTTCTAAAAAAGTACAAGATCTAAAGACAAAATATTTTTGTAAATGGAAGTGATTGTTTTATAAATTAATTGAAAAGCAAACTAGCTCTTGGGGCTCTAAAAAGCTCACTTGAAAGATATAGATAAGAAAATAAAAAATAAATTAGATGTCCAATGTAGAAGCAGCAACGAAGGCCTGGACCATAATGGAAATTATTGCAACAGGAAACGATGTTCAATGAATCCGGAGGAGTACTATAAAAGGAAAAATATTGAAATTAAATGGAGTTCCAGCTTGATTTTTGTGAGAAGAGTGATAAGATGCACTTGTCGCTCTCTCTCACTTATTTCAAATAAAATGACTGTAATACCAGGACTGAATCAGCTTAGGCCTCCTACAGAACAACAGACCAGACTTCAAATAGAGACATCTCAGGAATTGGCACCAGGAACCATGATTCTCCTTCTGTAAGACATGAACTATAAAATTTAAAAATAATTAAGAACTTTCATTCAAGCTTTTAATATTCAGAACCTAAATTTTAAAATGAACTCTTATCTGACTTTCAAATTTCAAATTGATAATTAATGTTTAGATTTTATACATTTAAGTTTAAAAAAAAATCATTTCCATTTTTATTTTTTTTATTTCTATTAATATTTATTTGTATAAATTATTTAAATGCATTAAATTTAAGTTGAGTATTGATGCTTGCATAGATTCATTCACGTTTAATTATGTTTTTGTTTTCATATTTGATTAAAATATATAGACATTCGGTAAATAATGATATCTTACGTTGAATATCTAAAATGTATTTATTCGGATGTCTTTTTAGTTATTGGTGTCAATGCGGCATCTTATGATGAATGCCATTGGGTTTCTTGTGAATTCCCTCTGCAATTACATCAATGACTTTATATTTTGATCATTTATGTTTATTTTGAAATGTTTTTGAGTGTGTAATCTATGTAGTCGATCTATGCTCAACATTAAAAAACAAACTTTTATAAATCCATCTGTGCGAACTTATATAAATGTTAAATTTAAGTCGGGCATGAATGGCTATATAGATTTGTAAAGTTATATTAATTAATTAGGGGAGGGTAATCTTAGGTTATTTGTTTCGTAGTTAAATTAGGTCAATGGATTGGATATATTGGTGTAATTAGTAGATGTAGTATGAGGTTCGCTACATGCAGGATCTCCATTATATGCCGCACACCCCTTTTTGCCTATGGAAGGGAATAGTAAGATGGAAAATGCAGTCCCTTCCTATGGAGTTTTTTTTATTGTTCTTCTTGCCGACAGATGTAGCATTCCTGTTTGGTTGAGAGTCAATGTCTTCTCTAACCATACTGTTCAGATGTACATTCCTGACAGTATGGTATTTTGTGCTGTCGTATTTTCATGCTACATTGAATACATCAATGTATCAGATGGATTGATGCCGGTTTGACCATGAACTTTTGGCCTAAGGTTAAATAAGGGATAGAATATTTTCTTTTCAAATGCAAATCTATGTAGTTTATTCATACTCGACAATCTTAAAATAAATATAAAATTCATCTGTGTGGATGATTTAAAATCTTAAAATAATAATTTAAATTAAAAGAATATTAAAATCTAAAATAATAAACGTTATTCCTCAAATTTTAAAATGATTATATATGTGCATAAATAAATGTTGTTTGTGTGTTAATTACTGGCAGTGGCTTTTTTTTATTATATTTAAGATACAAATTAAACAAGTTATATATATTATCTCTGCATCTCCACTGAGCCACTGAGCTAATGGTCTAAATATAAAATAAAGTGGGATCTTAAC
>JAQFVV010002940.1:0-2500 GCA_028023455.1 Epiperipatus broadwayi | reverse complement strand
AGAAGAGGAGGAGTCTTGAGGTTTATAAAAAGTAAAATTAGTTAAAAAATTAAAAACTAAGAGGAAATAAAATTAATAGAATATTATGTTAATATTATTGTTATTGATTAATGTATGTATACTATATAAGTAATTAAAATAGAAGAAATAAATTAGATTAAAGGGCAAATTTAAGATTTAAATGATTAGAATATGAAGATATAACGTTAAAATATAAAATAAAATTTTATATAAAAGAAGTTAATTGAATATAAGTGTGGGATAAAGAGGTATTAGATTGTAGAGATATTAAAGATCCATATTGTAACGGTATACATTATTTTAAAATTTAAAAATAATGGGGAAAATAATCTTAAATAAAATCAATTATTAAAAACTAAAAGCCAAAATTATAAAGAGTTATGTTTAACATATATATATATTGCACAGACGAAAAACTTTAAAAGTATTTTTTTTTTAAAAAAAAGTACTTGAACATACTTTTTTATATAAAAAGTAAAGATCTAAAGATAAAATATTTTTGTTAAAAGATTCCTATGTAATCTCAGTAAATGGAAATGATTGTTTTATTAATTAAATGAAAAGCAAACTAGCCCTTGGGGTTCTTATATAATTAAAAAATCAGATAAGAGAATAAAAAATTAGAATGTCCAATAGAAGCAGCAACCAACGCTCAGACCTTAATGAAAATCATTAGAACAGGAAAACATGTTCAGTGAATCTGGAGGATTAAAATAAAAAGAAAAAAATTTCCAATAAAAGTTAGTTCCAGTTTGATTTTTTGAGAAGGGTGAAAAGATGCACTTTTCACCCTCTCTCTTATTTCAAATGAAGTGACTGTTAATTTATGAATGGCACTATTGTAGACCCAAATCATATGGGTTCTACAAGAAAATAGTTTCAGGATTGAACATACTAAGTCAGCCTCCGGATTAATTATGGTATGAACAACAGACTGGACTTCCATGAAAGTATGAATAATAAAGTCTTCATGGGAATTGGCCCAAAGAACCATGAGCTCCTCTACTGTAAATTATGAACTATAAAATTTTAAAAAGTAATTAAGAACTTTCGTCAATATTTAACAAACTTTTAATAACCTGCTAAACATAACTTTTAAAAATGATTTATCTGATTTATTAAGATTTCAAATTTTATATATTTGAATTTTCTAATTTAATTAAATCATTTCCATTTTTAATTAATATTTATTGACTAAATTATTTAAATGTATTAAATTTAAGTTGGGTGTAGATAGCTGCATAGATTCATTAACATTTAGTTTTTTTTTACTTTCATATTATTAAAATATATAGATATCAGACAAATATGACACCTCATGCTGAGTGTCCAAACATATTTATTTGTATATCTTTTAAGTTATTGGGGTCAGTGCAGCAAATTATGATGAGTGCCATTGGGTTTATTGTAAATTTCCCTCTGCAATTCCATCAATGACTTTATATTTTAATCGTTTATGTTTAATTTGAAGGGGTTTAATTTCGGGCTAGTTGTCTCATAGTTAGGTTGATGCTGGTACAGGGATATATGGGTGTTTATATTAATGTAATGTGAAACATGTTTAGCATACAGGGCAAAGCCCATTTGAATGCATGACCCAAAGATGCAGTCATTGCATTGCAATGGAGGCAGACATATTTTCTGTGTCATTGACTGCTTTTAGCTCTATGGATAGGGACTATAAGTCGGCAGATAGACCGCTCTCCCCCATACATAAAATTTCTCTTAAATATTACATACATGATTCCTTCACCAGACAGATACACATTTCTGTACTGGATGAGAATCATGTCCTTTAAATAATATCATGCTGTCAGATGTACATTCCGCATTCCGGTCAGTGTGGTTTTATGCTAGCATCTTCATATTTGGTTGTATCTATGTATCTGGAACCAGGTGTTGGATTGAATACAAACTTTTAGTCTGAAATTGAATGATTGTTTTGAAAAGTTTTTAGGTGAAAAACCCACGTAGCCTATCTATACTCAACATTCTAAAGTAAAAAATATTATTAAACTTTCCATCCGTGTGGACTTTCTTAATTTAAATTTAAAAAATGATAACCAACTTAAAATTAATATTAAAATCTAAACAAGATAAATTTTATTCCTCAATTTTAAATATTTATATATGGGCATTAATAAATGTTTTTTGTGTGTTATTACTGGCAGTGGTTTATTTATTTATTTTCTTAAAAATATTTTTTTTTAGTATTAAAAATATATCTCTGCATCTCCATGAGTTAGTGGCATGGGCTAATAGTCATAATAAAATAAAATAATATAAAATTATATCTTAACACTGTATCTGTCTACTATATAAAATTTCCAGGTTCCAATAGCCTGGTAGCGCCCTGTATGGCAGATATGGTAAGACCACAATTCCTCCCTGACTCTTATATTTAAGATAATAGTTGAAGTGTTTAAAATGTTATATATTGTAACCGGCCACTTAGTCAACCGATCGTATAGGGATTGAG
>JAQFVV010002939.1:0-16771 GCA_028023455.1 Epiperipatus broadwayi | reverse complement strand
ATAATTGTCTATTGGAAATGAAAATAAAAATATATTTAAATAGAATATGTTAAGCAAATTAAATGAAAATATATGTTAATGCCTTAAACAATTCTAAGGATTTTTTTTTTAAAAAAAAGAGCAATTATTTAAAATGCAGAAAGAATATTTTTCTTAGAATAAAAATATCTAAGAGGAGGTTTTTAAAAAGATTAATTTATTGGAATATATTACATTAAATAAATCATGTAAAAAGAGAATTCACCTTTTTCTAGTTCATGATATACCAAAATTTCTTTTCATTGACTTTGAAATAAGTTTGTGCAAAAATGAATTTATTTATATTAATAAAATTATAGGGTAAAAATACACAAGTTTGTAAATTAGAAGAGATTTATAGATCAGGTTAATGCTTTTTAAAATTTTTTATCATCATTTTTAAACATTATCGATCAACTGGAGGATGAAGTCCATTCATCTCACATGATCTCTTTCTCACTCTTTTATAATCTCTTAGGATCTACTTTAAAACTTCAATTTTTTTTCCCTATTATCATCTAATAATATATCCAATGTAGTTCATTTCAGTTTTTTAATTCTTTCAATAACTTTATGATATCTATTTATTATCTCTCACATGTAGTTTGTTTTCATTATTTAATATACACATTTCAATAATTTATTGTATGGTCTGAAATCTTCATATTGCTCTTCTCTTAAGTATCCAAATATTAGATCCTTATGTAAGAATTGGTAAAACATACTTATAATTTTTTTTTTCAAACAGGGTAAGCATATTTTCTTTTAGTATTAGATTATTTCTACCAAAATTATTCCATCTTAGCTTAATTTTTAGGATTTAATTTCATCTATTAAATTTCTGTCTGTATTAATACTTTTTCAAAGATATTTATAAATATTTACTCTTTCTAATTTATGATTATCAATCTTCATGTTTTTGTGAATGCAAAACCATTGAATATTACTTTAATCTTTTTAGCATTTATTTTTAATACTGTTTTATTTTTTTCATCTGTTACATTATTTGCAAAAAACAATCACACTATTTACAAAATCTAGCTGACTTAAATAATCTCCATTTATTGTTATTATCCTGATTTCCCATTTTCATCCACACACTACTTCTTATAAAACTGATGAAAATTTTTTTTTGAGATATGGTATTACTCTTATCAATGTTAAATCTTTTTAATGACACATATTAATCTAATAACTAGTGTTGTTTTTGATAAATATTACTTCAAAATATGATAATGATCTGGGTTTATATCTTAATGGGTAAGCTTTAATCGTTGTGGAAATGCTTAGAGGCAACCCAAAGCATAATAGCAGTTCATTTTTATTGCTTTTTCTCTAACTTTTATTAGTACTTAGATATGATCTACTGTGTTAAAAACATTTTTAAATCCAACTTGCTTGTTTTGAATCAAAAATACACTGTAGAGGAATTGTAATTATCTGATAAAGATTTTGTATAAAAGTTTAAAAAAAAACAACTGCTAATTTCATTTTTATTAAATATCAATATCACTTTTGCATTCTCTCAATCATTTGATACATGTTTATCATTTAGATATTTGGTATATAGTTTTTCTAACACTTTCTCTATTTCTTCGTCTTCTATTAATATAGTAATAATAATTTTATCATTTTTTGAAGCTTTTGCCTTCTTCATAGATGTAATTGCATATATCACTTCTTCATTTAAAATACTTGGTAGATAAATGATAGTGTTCCTTAAGAGGAAAAAAAAGAGAACTGCATCACTAAAAGTGCTTCTAATAAAACATTATATTTAAAATTAGGGAAGTGGACTAAATAAATATATCAAAAGAAGCGTATTTTTATATAAAACCAATATTGATCTACTATTTGATCAAATGGTTGATTATTCAAAAGGTCATAAGCCATTAAAGTATCAGAAGTGACTGTTTGAACTTTGATTTGGGATCCTCTAGCTTTTGAATTCATCATTCTATCATGTTGTAAATTGCACAAAGCATTGATCTATTATTGTTAAGAGTAAAAAAAAAAAAAAAATGATTGGAGAATTTTTTAGAATATGGATTTGGAGAAAAATGGAACATGTAAATATTGTAGTTTTTATTAATAGCAGAACACTAAAGGAATAAGTAAAAAATATTTATTAGGATCATGAGCTGGATGGATAGATTATTAAAGATTGGAGAAAATATAAGGAGACACTATAAAAAATAAAAGAAAAAGGAAAGGAAAAACAAATTTAAAGAGAATCTTAAAAACAGATAATTATGAATATATGAAGAGAAAATGGTTAGAAGTGCTTTGAGATTTCTTGCCACATGACTGGTAAAATACATATATATCTATATGTGTATAAATATATTTATATAATGTGCATATTTTTGAATTCATTTTATGAATTAAATCTTTAATGTAAAATTGCTTGTTTTAAGTTATAATAACAAATATTTTTATTATAGCAAGCGCCTGTAATAATAGCTGGAAGTGATGAACAGAAAAAAAAATATTTGGGACGTTTAATTAAAGAACCTCTTATGTGTGTAAGTATAAAAAATAAAAGATAATTAATAATTATATTTGTTTTTTACTCAATTATCATTGTCAATAAAGTGTAAATATATACATATATGTATTTTGCTAATTAATAATGAAATTCCTGTCTTAAATTTAAAATACAAGATTTCGTTTTTTAATTTATCATTTTTATAATATGAAACATAGAAATAATTATCTCATTATTTACTTTCTCAAAATATTTAAACTCTGATTAGAATCTAGACATGCTTTTGTGTCACAGATGAGTCTTTAAAAATTGATAGTTTTTTTATTTTTTTTTTGCTACTAAGAAGCTATAAAAATGAACTTTCTAGTTGTAATTAGTTTATTATAATTGATATATTAAAAAAATTCCATTTTGAATGATAAACTGTTTTAATTTTTTATTATTAATAATAAATATAGTTTATTTTATTGCAATATTTATGAATACACAAAAAAATATACAATTTTTACTTGCAGCTATAATCATTATTAGGCTTAAATCTCAGCAATATAAAAATGTCATCTTAATTTTTGAGTTCTACTTTCAAATTTGTCATGCTTGATTTATATATTTATAATACAAATGTTATGTTCAAAAGATAAAATAGTATTTAAATAACTGACTGCAAGACAAAGTCTTCTTCATTAGTCTTTCATGGAAGAACTATGAAGGATAAGATGTACTCATTAGGTATGTCATTTGTGGTGAGAATGTATTATCTGTTCTTATTTTACTTTCTAAGAATAGCAAGATATCCAATTATTCATCAATATTTAATAGCCAATTGGGTTAGATATGGACCAACTATCTCGAAAAAATCCTAAGCCTATATTGTAACTGCAATTTTTTTAAAAATTATACCAAATCTGGATTTGAATTTTTAAGTGATATACATAGAAGGCAGATGTGTTAACTAAACTGATTTCCTTGTAATAAACATCTTGATGAGTAAAATTTCTAGAAAATAAGAACATTGTGGAAATATTATATATTATGTTTGCAGAAAATTATAGGGATTTTCTGTAAATAAGATGGAGATCATCTTTAATTATTATGAGTTGATAATGAATGAGAAGGAATTGAAGGTTATAGAAAGAAGAGAATTAATCACCTGAATGTTGATTTTAAATATTTAGTATGTTGGGATAGGGAAATGGAAATGAAATTTAAAATAAAATTGCAGTAAACTAAGTAAGAAGATTTTTAATAAAAAAAAAAAAGTAGCTTATTTTAGGAATTAATGGAGTTAGATAAAAAAATAAGTAGTGAAATTCTTACTTTGTATTGTTGAGATTTTTAGAGTAAAAATCTGAATAATTGAAGCATTGGGGAAACTTTCTTTAATTATTCATGAATTAATGGATAATTAAATTTGATTATTAAAAATTGGAAGCAGTGAGAAAATGGCTGAGAAAATATCTATTGCAGAAGTTCTTAAAAAAAAAAAAAAAGAATTTGGTATGTAATAAATCAGAAAAGAATATTGGATTAGAAATGTGAAAATTAGAGAAAAAAGAAATTGAAAAAGTGACATAAATAAACTTAATAGAGTAGAAAGTTATTTATGTTTTTTTTAAAAGAAAAGCAGAGAATAAATTAGATACGATCAGCAAACATATATGGGATTTATCGTTGAGCAGAATATATATAATGATAATTCAAGTTTTATATTTGATCTTTGATGGGCATATATTTTGTATGTTGTGGAAATACTGATATCTTATTAGTTTGTCTATATATTTCTTTACCCAGATAACATTTAATAAAAATAAATACATATAATGAACTTTTCTTTAACCAACATTAGAAACGTTCTGGACAATTTATTACAAGCAAAAATGAAAAGGACTTTACACACACACACACATATATATATTGTACCGGGTCGAACCGCTGAAACCACTTACTTATACGTATATATAAGTTTTGGCCGGTTTCAAACTCCTTCATAATACATTTATAATCTTATAAATGTTACGTGAACGAACCGGCACGTTCGAGCAAAATGGGAGATCTTATTGATAACTTTAACTATCAACAATGGCCCACCTCGGCTGCTAGATTCAAACCCCTATTATCCAAACACTTTATTTGTTTCGGAGTAAACTCCAGGCGCCAGCTATCTATTCAAAAGAATAAACAACGTCTTTGGTCAGTAGGCTCATAATCCAGCGCTCAAAACAATTCCCTTAACTAGCCCCGTCTATTTTAATCAGTAATAAAATATACAAAATTGGTGGTGGAAAGAATTAATAAAAGGTTGGTAAAAAGAATTGACCGACAAATAAAGTTTAAGTTTTAAAGACAATTTATTGACTAACATTAAATCATTTTAAACATTCTATAAATTTAATATAATACACACACATTTTAAATTCACATTTCTAGACTAGTTTAAATATTCTTGTAGATTTTAATAATAAAACACTGGTATTTATCTGATTTAACTAATAACACTGATATAATGATCATGCACATATTAACTCATAATAATAAAGCATTAATAGCATTTGAAACTTAAACACACATATCAATAGTTCATTTTATGTATGATAAGAGTTCATATAATTTGAATCTTGAATATTTACGAATTACAGCGGTGGCTACTACGTATAAATGATAATAAATAAATGTTTACCTAGGATTTTTGGGAACGTGGATATTGCTTGTTGTTGGCTGCTTCTGATGGATTATATCTAACCGGTTAGATTTGGACGTTTCTTGAAGAGATTTTGTGCGAATCCATTGGTCTTATTCTTGAAGACAGTTGAACGTTTGACGGAGGATTTCTGAGTTGTTATGCAGACATTATTTCACAGGCAGGTTTTGATGATCTTGTTGGACTAAAAAGGCTGGAGCATGAGCGTATATTTCCAAAAGTTTCTCAACAATGCATGTTTGTTTCTGGATTCATAATAGAAATGCAGTGTTATCTCAAACTGGAACAAGACTGTCACTGCAAACTAGACTGAATAAAACTCTTAACTGATTGTCCGATAAAATATTCCGTATTTATACCGACTGAAGTGTTTTCCTTTTGATATTCTCCGGCAAATATCTGTTGTTGAAATTCTTTAACAATTAATCCTAAGACAACGTGTTTTTTGATTGTTTGTTTAATTAGTAGTAGCTATTTCAAAACGTGTTGTTTTCATATCTTTAATTAGTAGCGCACTGCTGTGTTTTTTTAAAATACATTTTCCATTTATTTATAATATTTAATACTGATACATTTTTTTTTACATTCGCACGCACATATATAATTTTACTCTACACATCAAAACTAGTTTTAAGATTATTTTTATTCTTTAATTTAAATGAAGAGATTTATATATATATTTTTAAAGCTTTTAAATTGTATTTCACTAATAATAATAAACTCTTTACTTCCTTTTTATAAACCTTCAGTTTAACTTTAAGAAAACCCCCTTCCCACTTTAAATCAATGATTTTTCGACTTTTATTTCAAACTCTTTTGCGAAAGATTTTTTTGTTTTAATAATTTTTTTTATGACAAAATCATTTTATATACATGTGCCAATTTGGCCTTGGCACAATATATATATATATAATTGTAAAAAATATGCATCCAGTATATTTATTTTTATAATATAGTTTTGTTCTATTAATGATAAATAATTATATGCTTTCAAATATTTTTATAATTTTGTTTTTTATTCTGTAAGTACAAATACTAATATGCTTTAATACCAGAAATTACATCTTTTTTTTTATAATACTGTATACTTAAAGTTTATATTTCTATTTATTGTAATTGTATTTATTATAATAAAGAATTTAATTTTTTTATAATTTGAGGCAATGACTATATAACTTTAACAGAACTAAACTTTATTTTAATGACATTTATGAATGTAAATGGATGTGTGCAATTTGCTTATTATTTGTGTATAAAATTTATTTAGGCATATTGCGTTACAGAACCTGGCTGTGGATCAGATGTAGCAGGCATTAAAACCAAAGCAGAAAAAAAGGTGATCATTATGTTATCAATGGTCAAAAAATGTGGATCACTAATGGTGGAAAAGCCAATTGGTATTTTGTCTTAACTCGCACAAATCCAGACCAAAATGTTTCAGCTGGAAAAGCATTCTCTGGTTTTATTGTTGAAGCTGACTCACCTGGTATCCATATAGGAAAAAAGGTATTTCATATTTAAATATGTAAAATGATTAATGTAGCACTTAAAATTTTAAGAAGGGGGAGGGGAACAAAAAATTAACTAATTTTACATAAAATAACTAATATTATACATAAAATAGTCACAAGTGCTTGTGATAAAATCTCACACATATGTTGTGATAAATATCAAATCAGTGCTTTAAAATTTATTTAATCACAATTACTGAATTTTAGACTTCTAACATTCTCTATTCTTTTTATAAATAGGGATATCCCATTTATTTTTATATTTGTTATTTTTTTTATTTTTTACACTTTTAATAAGAATCTGCTTAATATGAATAAGATTCAAGCCATTGTGATTATTTATGTTGGTTGATGAAGGTTTTCCTGATCTTATCACAGTTTACAATTTTAAAATCTGGATAATATAGCTAAACATCACATGATCACTATTCTTCATGCTTACACAAGCTGTTTAAACAGAGGCAGAACTCTCCATATAGTAGCACCACTCAGTGCAAGCCGGAGTAATCAGTGGATGCAGGAAGGTTTGTGGATAAAATGCCTTCTCATGCAATATTCCCAGACTAGTTTCTAGCTTGTGGTTTTTATCAGTGAGGATCCTAAGATCTAGGTGCAGTGTTATCCAATCCGAGGCTCCTCACTAATGAAAACCATAAGCTAGAAAGTAGTCTGGGGATATTGTACGAGTAGCATTAGATAGGATTTTGATGCACAAACCTTTCTGCATCCATTGATTACTCTGGCTTGCTCTAAGTGGTGCTATTGTATGGAGAATTTTGCCTCTGTGATAATATAGACTGTATGTAATTTCTAATCTTTGCACAATGAGGGGTGATAGAGAACACTTAAATTCTCTGATTCATTGCACAATATATATATTGATGATTTCTTAGCAACACCAGAGCTATTTAAATGGAAATTGTCCCATACTTTTACTTTGTTAACATCATAATAAATCCATGAAAATATCTAATATAACTAACTTTCTAAGAGATGAATTATTAATCACAAAACGTCAAAAGAAGAAGTGAATCTTCTAAATCCTAATATTTATAAAAATAATTGTCTGAACTTAAATCCATATAATATTTTGGATTAGAAATGAAAGAAAACCTTTTTATTTCTAATTATACTTAAGACAAAAAAGTTATTATGAGTGCTCGGGCAAAAGTAGTGTAGCCTTATGACTGTCTATAATAATTGATGGTTTCCTAGCAACACCAAGGCTAAATATATTTCTACTTATTTACATGAAAATAGTTCCACAATTTTTTTTTGTTTAAATATTGTAACCAAGAAAGAAGAAGAAGAGAGGGGGGTGGAAGGAAAAGAATAGGAAAAGGAAAAAAAGAGAGAACAAAAATGAGAGAGAAGGGAAAAGAAAAGATTAGAGAGGGAAAAGAAAAGATGATAATGAAAAAGAGAGAATAAAAGGAAGAGGAGAGAAATAAAAGGAATAGAAATGATACATGGTGGAGAGAGATAGAAGGAGAAGAAGAAATGAAATGATTTTTAAAATGGATGAGATGATAGAACAGATGTGAAAGAGAGATGAGAAATGATATGAACAGAACTGAAATGAGAGGCTCTTAACAACTCGGCTCAGTGGGGTTACAATAAAATTTAAGAAAGGAGATGATGATGATTTAGAGATGTACAATCAGATAGATACCAAATCCAATACTAATGCAACTATAACCATTATGGCACATTAATAATCTATTACTAAACCATGCAAAAGATTATTTAAAATCATTAATTAATAATTATTAGAATAGGCCTACCAACAAATCACACACACTCTGAATAAGAATAAATGATACTTTGATTGGAAAATATTATCTTTCTAAACTATATCTAACCAGGCAACAAGAGTAAGCAATCTCAGGATTTCTAAAACTAAAACTCTTGTGCAAAATTAAAGTTTAAGTTGCGTATAAAATAATTGCTGGGTGAATAAAACAAATGAATGATATCTTGGCTGACCATAGAATAACTATATTATGTTCAATCTTAGACTAATAAACAAAACAAATATTAATTCACAAATTTAATGAATCAACTTAAATTTAAACTAATAATGGCCTATTATCTAAGACATTACTTGAGCAAAGAAAAGGGCAAGGGTACTTTTTATGCCTTTCCCATACAGACAACCTACTCAAGACCTCAAATACAGAGGGATTCAAATTCTTTGGACATATAAGATTTAAGATAATGATAGACAATGTGTAGTTAATATAAGATAATGTGCAGCTTTTAAAATAATAATAACTAAAAATATTCTTCTGAAGTACTAATATTCTTAATCTCATATTACATAATCTTTAGTCTGAGAAGATATACACATAATCTTTAGTCTGAGAAGATATACTGATAATTTAAAATAAACTTCTAACTAAACATTTAATTAAGTATCTGCTATAATGCAATTATCTGTTATTGTGATTCAATCTGAGAATCACTTACTTTAGCATAGCTTTATAATTTTAAAACCAATATCAAATATATTTAATTAACTTTATGATATATTTGTGAATTTTTGAATTGAAAATTTAATAAACTTTAGAAACTTAAAATTTCGTGAACTTGGAACCCAAGACAATAATATTTTTTTTCATATAAAAGTAAAACAAACAAAAACAAAACTTTTTGAAATAATAATAATTTAGTTTATTAAGAACCATAAAAAAAAAAAATGTTTATAATTTAAATGAATACAAGCATTGCCAATATAGTGCTGGGATCTAATACAAGTATTTTGACTTTTGAAAACTTTACTTGGTTTACATTAGTACATAACTTTTTTAGCTATTGTTTTTGAGTATCCTTCTTAAAAATCTTTTGCATTGTTTATTCTGATAAATAAACTAATAAAATAATATAATTATACATAATAGCAGGCAAAGGCTATTCAATACTGAATTTTAATCTCTTTTAAACAATTAGAGATTTTAAAATCTTTAACTTTAATTATAATGTCTGTATTTAATAAGCATACTTCTAATTTTTAATTAAAAATTAATTCATAACACTATTGTATTATCTAGCAATTAGAATAACACACAACTAGGTTTGTATTTGAAACCTTAAGCTTAACTTTATAATCCTGAGCTTAACAAACGCTAAGCTGGAATAAGCATATTCATCGTATTTTTGAAAAATATCATCACTAGTTACACTGACATAACTAATATTATAGCTAGTCATATATTTAAATCAAACTAAGCTAATTTTAAAATTAAACTAAATTAGATGAAAGGGCCATTCACTCATCAGAGACCTATTATACTCTTTTAAATAAATTTAGTCCACATAAAACTATTACCCTCAATGTTTTAAAATTAAAAAAATATAACACACTTACAAATCCAGCGGCGAAACTCTGGATGAAAATATTAAAATTAATATGTGTGAATTGCCACTTATACCATATGCATATATTTGACATACTTAAAAATAAATAGAACTTATTGTTGGTTAGCTTGTGGATGATAAAACTATCATATCAACACAAATTAAACATTGATATACCTATGAGCATTAAAAATAGCTATTACTACCTGAAGAAACAAAGTTCCTCAAACACACATATCTTGTCATCACTAATCTAAAACAAATGCAACATCACCTACTGTGGTGGAACTAGCATTAAGTCATCAAGAATAATATGCTAAAATATAAAACTAAATAGGCTCTTCAGAGCTGGAAAAGAATGTGGTGGCTTTCAAAAATACCTAACTTTGAGGCAGAAACTAAGATACCTGGATCTTGTCTACAGGGTATTTGGGAACAGGAAAGATGCACCTGGAAAGCACGATCCTCTCATGGGATTTCCAATGCTTGTAAATGTGATCATCATCACTGAAAAATACAATACAATAACCCTCTATGGGCACAAGCACTATCAATTCATGGAAATAGAATGTAATAAAGATGGAGGACTTTGTCTACTCCATAAAGCATACTCAAAATTATTAACTAAGCCTAACTCTACGAGGCTAACAATTACTGACTAATAGCAAGATATATACTTCACCTGGATTAACTAAGTTATTCCTAAGAAGTTTAAAAATACAAAATGTATATTCAATGTTCGAACCAACAAAGCAAACTGTGTCAAACGACTACTATGAGATATACTTTAAAATTAAATGCATATAAAATTATAGGCAAGGCACAATGCACACATAATCAAATATTCAATACTAAAATATAATTACTAGTGGACTTTTTAAAAAAAAAAATTGCAAATTAAATGCAAGAATATTAATTCTCAATGCATATAAAAAATATTTGCAGTTATTATTACTATAGCACTCGTGAAACAAATAAATGGAAACTCTCTGATAAACTTCTTTGGCTGGTTTAAAATAAAACTGAGTGAAACATCCCACATATAATAAACTAAGACTGTGATATTTAAATCTCTGTAAATGAAATTATCTAATAGATATTCACTTGTGAAATGCTTAATAAATAAACTAAATTGACCTAAGAATAGCAAAATATTTGCTCATTCTAATAAACCCATTAAGCTTTAAAATTATAATTCTAGTTTACCTGGCATATTTATGCAAAAAGTGTTACATAAAATATATAGCATAAATATTTTTATGGTTTCATTTTTTTTTAAAACCAATAAAACAGACAATAAAAAAAATAATAATACAGTAACTCAAGTTTATATTTCAGCTCCGTAATGGTTTTTCCGTTTAAAATATGTAGATAATTTATTCAGGCTAATTTATCTATCCAAGTTCAAAGCTTCAGTCAAAATATTTATAAACATGGCAATGATTTCCAAAACAAAAATGTTCAATAGTTCTTTAAATAAACACCTTCACTTTCTTTTTTTAAAAGATAATTTTAAATATTAAAATAATAAAATAGGCCGGCATTGGAAAATAAATTCTTCAGCTGAGTACATTTTTGTAGGATCCTGGATTCAAACACAGAATAATAATATATAGATTTATTTAAATTTCCTCATTCTCTTTTAGGCAAACACATTTTTTTAAATATAGTTTTTTTTTTTAATATTTTTTTTATATAATATTTAAAGATGTATATTATTTTAAACAATTTTCCTTTTCTATTTTCAACCCAAGAGTTGACTTCTTTTATAATTAAAGACGTTCCTCGGTTTATGAGCTAAGATTAACGGTCACAAAGTTACTTATAAGTAATGGCAAATATAACAATTTACTATGTATTTGACAGATACGAGTTCATTATTAATCTTTATAGATTATTTTGAAGTTTTGTTTCTAAATAACTTCTTTTCCATACTGCTGGGCATGAAACAAGAATTATTATTTCAAAATACATATTTTCCTTTGTTTACATTTAACTAAAATGAATTATTTCCATTTCAGGTAAAGGTATAAATGATAACCTCTTAGTTAATCATTATTTGTAAGTTCATCCTTAATTAAATATAGCTTAAAACATTTTTGTCCAACACTTTCCAGAATAAGATAATTACTATCTCATATACAATAAATTTTAAAGTTGGACATTAGAAAAATCGATATTCAATTATAAAATGCTTTGTAAATAAAGTTCATTCTTCTTTACATTAATATAATATATTTCTCTTTTCTAAATTTACTTTTAGAAACAAGCATTATTATGGAAGAGCAGATTTAAATGTGGATATCAGGTATTAATGGTGAAGCATCAAATTTAAAGTCAATTTTAATTTACGAGGAAGATGATGCATTTTTCATTATAATTTTTTTTAAAAATTATCAATGTCTTTTAATTTCTTCCTCACGTATATTTTTAATTGAATAGGATAAAGACTAAGTATCCTACAGCTACAATAATTCAGTGCATCAGAATGTTTAACCATATATATAATTAATAATTTATGCTTTAATTTTACTTTTATTTTCAAATAAAGAAAAACAAACAGATTAAAAGCACATGAGATAAGAGACGCTAAATTTCCTTCAAACATTTTTTATTATAATTTCATGTTCCTATTGAAATTTGAATATCAGAAAACGATTACCTTTTAAATTTACCAGTCCATGCCTTCAAGACGATTTTTAATAGTTGTTTTAAAAATCATACTTTTACTTTTAAAATAATAAAGTTTTAAAAAAATTACAACTTTTATTAAAGAAAATTTCAGGATTCAACCACATGTAAAAACAACATAAAAAAATAAGCTCCTGAATGAATCTTGGATTAGTATTTATATCTGATAATCTTTAATACTCCCATTTTTTATATATCACTTGGCTTAAAACCAGTGAAATTATTTTTTATTACATTTTACTATTCTTGACAATTCAGCTGTGTAATCAATTTACTGGCGTAATTGATCTAATACCAAACCACGTGACTCAACAGCTGCAAAGAGAAAGTTCATTATTAACAAACATTATGTAATATTCTTAATGATATTTTATAAAACACAATAACAATAAATATAAAATTCAGAGCCATCCCTCATTATTAAACTTTTAAATATTTAACTTTAATAACTTTATCCATACGTTTTTTTTTTTTGTTTTTTTATCAATATTGGAATTAAATTATTTTTTTATTCTTATGTTTACATATCATTTTTGCATGCACATACATATTCTCACATACGGGTGACCTCACACTAATTGTTTAAAAGTTATATTTAAAACTACAACAATAAAAATATTAATGAATATTTAATTCAAAATAACTTTCTAAGTGAAACGCTAATCTAACTTACATCTAATAAATATTATTATACTGTTTTAATAAAAACTTACAGATTATTTTTTTAAATTTATTATTTTTTATTCCAATTTATTTATAATATCTAATTATTATAATTTAGACATTAAAATGAATTACACAATAGTTACTTTAAAATACATTTAATATTATTTATCAACTCACAACTACTTCTGATATTTCCTTTACTTCAAATTATTGTCTGACATCCCTTATCAGACTAACTCACATATACTATTGAAACATTTAGACATAATCCCATAAATATTTAACAATTATTATAATACTATATAAGATTATCCTATTTTACTCATTAACTAAGTTAAATTTCATTTTTTTATCATTATTATTTTTTTAAAATCAGAAAATTTCAAACAAAGGGTTATGCTAAGATAACCTCGGGTACCTATTGGAACTAAGTGAAACTTCAGTTAGGTACAATATATATATATACTTTATATTCTAATCAGCCAAAAAACAAGCTATATTTTAGCAGAGTGAATTGCATCTAAGTATTGAGAGAAGTTATAGAAAGGTCCAGTGAATATGAATTGTCATTATGCTTTGGATTTGAGTTTATGAAAAGGCATATGATTCTAAAATTATTTCTATGATGATTAAATCATTGGATCATCAAGATTTAGACCCAGGATATTGTTGTATTCTAAGTATTTATCAAAATGCAACAACAATTATTAAATTATATGATAGTATTAAGAAGATTAATATTGAGAAAGGTGTATGATAGAGTGATTCTATATCTCCAGAACTTTTTATAGCAGTTTTATTTTGTGAATTAAAATTGGAAAATAAGGAAATAAAAGTAAATAGAGATTGTTTAAGTCATCTAGATTTTACGATGATGTGTTGTTAGTTTTTGTGCAAATAATGTTTTAAATTAAAGCTTTAGGAAATGTTGTAAGAGCTGTCAAATGAAAGTAAGAAAGTAGGTGTAAGGATAAATGCTAAAAAGACTAAAACAATGTTTAGTGGATATTTTCAGAAAAAGAAACTAAAGATTGATAATCAGGAAAGAAGTTATTAACTATAAATACCTTGATCATATTTACAGATTAGAAACATAATGGTTGAAATTAATAGAATTAAATTTGGATGAAGTAATATTGGTAGAAATAATTTAATATTAAAAGCAAATATACCTATGCATTTGAAAAAGGTTTTTAATAGATATGCTTTATAATTTTTTACTTATGGATCTGAAACTTGAATACTTAACAGAAAATAGTACAGAGACTTTAAACTTATCAACAAACTATGGAGAAATGTCTCTTAGGAATAACAAGAAGAGATTGAAAATGAAATACATTTGATGTGAGAATAAACAGGAATCACTGACATCATTGAAAGAATTAAGAGACTGAAATGGATTTGGGATAAACATATCATAAAGAATTGATAATAAATGAAGAATTGAAATTTTAAATTGGATCCCAAGAGATTGTAAAAGAAGTAAAGACACCACGTGAGATTGATGGAAGAAATAAATAAGTTTGTTGGTTTGATGTGGAGAAAAGAAGCTAGGACCACAGTAAGTAGATTAAACTTTGAAAAATCTTCATCCTGCAGTGTATCAGTAATGGTTGAAAATGTTGATGATGATGATTTATGAGACAAAATAGTTTGTTGTTGGGAAAGTGTTCTCCAGAATTATTCATCAGAGCAATAATGAAGGTGAAAATACTCATCAGGCTATTGCTAGATATCTATTTCCCTGACTACTAGTGATTACATAAAAAAAAAGTCATACCCATTCTTAATTCACATTTGTAAAATATGAAGCCAAATATAAATTCTATTTTCTTCATTTTATCTTGTAAAAAGGTGTGATTAAAATTGAAGAAAATTAAAATAAATTTATTATTAAAAAAGCAACATAAATTTTTTTTTACACAATGATATTGTCTTTATTGTTATTATGATCCTTGCTTTCAATAATTTAAAACTGTTAATTTTAGGAATTTTAAATTTTTTTTTTATTGACTATGATTTTATCATTCAAAGGTCTTGATAGCAATCTTTTTTTTTTTTTATTAAGAGCAAGGATTTTTTTATCAGCACCCTAAATTAATAAATACATGAATTGGAAATGCACGTAGTATCTCGTAAATAAATCATATTTTTGAAAGCAATTGTGAGATATGATTATTCAAAGGGGCAAAGTGTTAATAAGATAACTACATTTTTATTTTTTTAATAGGATTTCTGTATTAAGTAAGGTATCATTAAATAATGAGTAGTTAATCCTGGGAAAAAGACTGCAATGTGATTAAAAATTTGATGTTGAACTTATTAGGTTGTACTGTTGGTAAACTATTATTTTACTATTTAACTCCCAATCACATGATTTAATTTTTTGATTTAATTATTATTTTTATTTTTAATTATGTTGTTTTTTCTCATTCATATAGGAACTAAATATGGGTCAAAGAACATCAGATACACGAAGTATTACATTTGAAGATGTACTTGTACCTAAAGAGGTAAATACTTTATCGTTTTAATTTTTTTCTACAACTTTCAATATATTCTGTATCTATTTAAATCTTAACACTTTTCACATTGTTTGTTTATTATCAATATATCTGATGTATATCATAGAGAATTTTAGAAAAAAAATTGGCATTGACATGTTAAATATATACATTAAATATACTTTTCAGGTTTTCTTATGTGTATATGCTTGCTTTTTATTATTATTATTATTTTTGTTACTATTATTGCACATTTTAGCTAAATCCCCTTTATAGATAACTAGTACTATGAGTTATTCAGATAATACCAGATGAGATACAATCCAAATGTTGGCATTATAATCATAAAAGCAATAAGCATCCACATACTCGGAGAAGAACCTAAAAACTATATTCACATATTTCATTGATGAAAATCTTTATTTTAACTTCTGTCTATTTCAAACTTTTTTTTATTTATTTAAGATTTCAACTATTAAATGTATTGTCTCGCTTTTTAGGAGTATATCCAACTCTTTGCTTCAGTTTTCCTCTTAATTTTTTCAGTGATACCAGTTTGTTGTTTTGTTCATGTATTTCACTTTTGATCTTTTCTTGTTATTCCTGACATGGATCTCTCAATACTTCATTTTGTAGTATGGATTCTCTATGTTGTTCTTCTATTAATTATTCTGGTCTCAGATCCGTATATAAGGACTAATAAAACACATTTATTAATTTTTTTTCTTTAAAGACATAAGTATTTTTTCTGTTAATATTAAACTATTTATACTAAAACACTCATCCTTACAATCTTTTAAACTTTTTATTTATCAATCAAAAAGAAAAAAGTAGTTGT
>JAQFVV010002938.1:0-16793 GCA_028023455.1 Epiperipatus broadwayi | reverse complement strand
AAATCAATTATTACTGAAACACAGGCTTATTAATATACCTGTGTCTATATATGTAATGTATAGGATATATGAGCACAGACTTTCACATGACCCACCACTCTCCACTCTATCTTATAACACTGATACACTTGAACACATATATGTTGAAATGATAAATAATCACCAATATACATATTTTATGCTAAACCAGCAATCATCAGTTGGTCCAGATTATTATCTCTACACATATATGCTATAAATGCTCAGATATATATTAAGATAGCCAATCTTCATACTTTAATGGATAGGCTTCAATCTACTCCACCTCCAACGCTTCAACCATCCATCCAATTGAAAATCTGATGATGGAATGCTCAAAGGCCACCCTGAGGCTGAGATTCTTGTCACACCCATGTTGACTCAAGGTCAATCTGCCCCTCGTATATGGGACATAATCCACTTAATACATATACAAGAGATGGACAGACATCTCTACTATGTAATAACTGAAACACAGGCTTATTATATACCTGTGTCTATATATGTCATCCCTTATATATGTATTAAGTGGATTATGTCCCGTACATGAGGGGTCAGATTGACCTTGGGTCAACCTGGGTGTGACAAGAATCTCAGCCTCTGGGTGACCTTTGAGCATTCCATCATCAGATTTTCAATTGGATGGATGGTTGAAGACTTGCAGTGTGGAGTAGATTGAAGCCTGCCCATTAAAGTATGAAGATTGGCTATCTTAATATATATCTGAGCATTTATAGCATATATGTATAGAGATGAAAATCTGGACCAACTGATGGTTGCTGGTTTAGCATGAAATATATATATTAGTGATTATTTATCTTTTCAACATAAATGTGTTCAAGTGTATCAGGGTTATGAGATAGAGTGGAGGGTAATGGGTCATGTGAAAGTCTGTGCTCATATATCCTATATAAAATCAATTATAATAAATAGATTAAAAGTTGACATCAAAATTACGTCAAATTTATAATGTTTGTTACAAATGATGTAAACTAATTATGTCAAAAAATAATATTTAAATTAGATAAAATGAAAAAGTTGCATTTTGGGAAGGAAGTGTATAAATTTAATATGTATTCCTGCTTATAGATGGCATAAAGAATGCAATAACTTTAATTTAAGTATCTAAAGAAAACCATTCTGGCACAAGTTGAATTGCAAATTAGTATTTATGCTAAATAAAGTTATGAATGGTTAGGACTCTACTAATATGCAAAATTCTATCTAGGACCCTAAAATTGTTGAGTTTGCCATTTTATTATAGCACTAACAATTCAGAGCAAAATAATAATTCATCGAAGGTATAACTATGAAATTTTTGATAGTATGTTTACATTTTATTAGAATATCAAAGCCTAATTCTTTTTATTATGTAATACTAAATTGTCCAAGCACTTTACCACTGTTGCACAATGCTTTGTTTACCACACTTTCTTACAGTTTACAGTTTCAATTGCCCTAGAAATCTTCTTCAAAACTTTATATGAAACTGTAAACTGAGAAAGAGTGGTAAACAAAGCATTGTGTAACTGTGGTAAAGTGCTTGGACAATTTAAGAAAGAATAGTTATTAATTCTTTTTTTAACTTATTCTGCTCAATTAAAAGAATTTTGATATTAATGAGAATTTTCCAAATTTAGTGTCACACCTTTGGATATAAAATTTCTTTTAATTTTTGTTTATGATTTTATTAAACATTTAGTCTTACTTAGCTATTGAGTCTTAATTCATTTATATTTAAGTATGTCTCCTATTGTACTTCTGTTTTATAAATTATATAGTCATATTTTTCTAATAATACATAAAGGCAAGGCACCGTTATCTTGTAATTACTTTGTAATACCAATTATTTTCAGTCATCAAGTAGTAAATAACACGGTAATAAAAAATATATACTTATTTATTAATTTATTTTATCAAATCAGAATATTTTCTTTAAAAAAAAAAATCCTAAATTGTATTTGTTTATAGAACTAGCAATATTTTATGAGCTTATTTTTTTAATTACTTACATGTGCAAAAGGCTACACAATGGTAAGTGCTGGATGACTTCTCGAAGCTGAACTACGTTGGGCACCAATACAACATTAACAAATGTCCGAGGTAGTTCCTTTTGTAAAATATCTAATGCGGCCTGAATGTGGTTCCTAAAATTTGTTGGGCTGTAACGATTCTATTAATAAGAAAATATTATTAATTTTAAATATATGTAATAATAAAAGCACTGTCAAAGTTTATAAAGTACTATAAAATATTAAAATACAGTAATGTCATTTGAAACTTATTTTACTATAACGTCAAATAATTGAATCTATTTAATTATAAAAAACAAAAAGCTATTGGATCAGTTTTTAGGTAATACTCTTCATCATTATCACTAGATGTAGTCATATATATATAATAAAAAGTCAGATGTCACATGACTTATATATAGCTTGCATTTACCAATATGTAAAATTAAGAGCATGCTAATGAGTTCTAAACAAGCTTTTTTTTTATTATGATAAATGCTACTACAAGAGAAGGCATTCACATCATCTTTATCTTAGATTGTCCCCATCCACAAACTGGTTTCGACCTATGGGTCTCATCAGTCTAAACGTTTCAGATCTTCTTCTTGACAACTAACTTTTAGATAAATGCTTAGCTTGAGTTGGTTTTTTGAATCTAGTGTCCCAACTTTTCACTGATGAGACCCATAGGTTGAAACCAGTTTGGGGATGGGGAAAATCTAAGATTAAAAATGATTTGAATGCCTTCTCTTGTAGTAGCATTTATCATAATAAATATAAAAAAAAGCTTGTTTAGAGCTCATTAGCATGCTCTTGATTTTATACACATATATATATATATATATATCAGGGTTATTGTTTTTTATTAAAATTACAACTAACAATTTATATTTGTGTGTGTATTTGATGAATCTATCATGTACGGATATTATTAGGTTCACACAAAATTTATTACTTGTACCATCTTCATCATCATTAAATATCTACCCAAAAAAATCCCACATCAAGATCACTTTCTCCAAGATTTTCTGCCTCTCACTCCTCAAATAATCATAGCTTATTCCCTATTTAAGATCATCGACCAATTTTTTTCTTTTTACTACTTTTTCTCATTTTTTTCTGTTTACTACCTTTTCCTCTCATACATACATGTAGTGATGACTAGCAAATTTTTGAATTATGCATCTATATGGGAGATATTTTTACCTTACATTTTGAAACTATAAGCACTCAATAGTTTATACTACCCTAGCATGAATTTGCTTATTTGTCATATACACCATTTACTGATAACATAAACTTAAATAAAAAGTTTATTTGTGATAAGCCACATATCTACATTTATATTAAATTAGTTGCTCAAGCCATGTATCTTTATTTATTTGAAAGAAGTTGCACAAACCATGCATCTAGATCTATGTCTAACTTTATAATTATTTTTATATTTTTATTGACTTTCCACTAAAACTTCTTCCACGAAATGATTGTTTTGCTAAATTACAAGTATTTTTAAAAGGAAATGTAGATTAAAGTTATCCATACTTATTTGTAAATATTTCAATCTGTGGTAATTATACTGTACCATTATTTAATAAAGGTGGGATTCCACCTTTATTGTTAAAAGGTGGTTGCCTTGACAACAGTTTGAATTTGTTGATTGTTATTGATATTGTGATTGTCTAAGTGTTGACCAGTTTTTAATCATTACATACAAACCCATTTAGCCTTGAACATTATTACTCTTATTATTTATTTCATTCTTTTCATAAAAGATAATCACTGTATTGTTAAATGTATTTCATTCATAAATACAGAATCTGAATACAGGTCATGCAGAAGTTATCTTTTTAACGGAAAAAAAAACTAATTAAAAAGAAACTGATGATAAATTCCCTTGAATCTGAGCCCATCAATCTCATGAAGGCATTCTTTGATGGTGGCTGGTCTTTGAAGTGAATTGTGAAAAGGTTATTTCTGTTTTGTATATATACATATGTTAATTATATCTAGTTGAATTTCACTTGACAAGATCTATTTGTTAATAGATGAAACAGTTCTTTGGTATTATTCCTGCTATCACATATTACTCCAATGATGTTTGCATCTGGTAATAATTATTCAGTTTTCATTTATGATGTTGTGTCATTCAAGAATCCTGACATGACTAATCCATGTCAAATATATATACATATTACCAATTTTATATATATATGCATATTACCAAATTGTAAAATGTGCTGACTTGTGTTCAGTCCACCACAGTGACCCCCCCCCCCTCACCCAATATAATACATCTCTCACATCATTTGTAAGTAATACAGTTTTATATTTAAAAATACATTTATAACTAAAACTTTTTTATATTTGTGTGTGCTTTTTTATTTTCTAAACCTCTATATATATATTAAAATATTTAAAATATAAGGTTAAAGATACAATTTGCCATTTTTAGATAAAGCTAAAACTATCTTACAGTTCGCTATTTTTTTTAAAGTTAAAAAAAAAACGTAAAGCTAAAACTTAAAGTTACAGTTCACCATTTAAAAACCATTTCAGGGCTCTTTTTCATATTTTTCCTTTTTCCAATGTGTTTTTTTTTTTTAGATTAGAAGTTTGGTATTACATCTGCTGGGTGTTTAAAATGTCATGAAGTGCTGTATATGCCGAATATGGAAGGATGGCTTTGACAACACAAAGTGCCATAAAGAAAACTCACAACTACCTGTTTTTTTCTCCATATGTCATAGCATCGGCCAGGAGGCAAACCCATGACAACCATCTGCAAACAACTGCTTGCTTGCAAGGCAGCTGTGCTGACCTCTTGGTTAACAACGCTTGACTACTGTTTTTATTTAATATCATGATGCGTTTTTTACTTTTTCCATGATGAATATATATCTCCATTTTTTTTAGATTTGAAGTTTGATATTACACCTGGTTTAAAGTATTAAGGTGGTGACATATTATTCTAAGTTTGTGATATGTTTAAAATAACACCCCCACAGGATCTGCAGCATATTTTATTAATTAACTTTGTCTATATATCCCTTGGAAGCATTATTTTAAACATATTGCAAACTTAGAATAATATGTCACCAAAGTAACACATCATAGCTGGAATAAAACCAAAGTACCGATGAAACCATAGTCATGTGAGAATTTTAGGAAAATTTTTGTTTTTTGATTAATTTTCTATTTTATTTAACGTTACTAACATAGCGTTAGGGAATATTTAATTTTATATATACGTATATCTCAAAAAGCTATCCATATTTTTTTTAAAAAAATGTTAAAAGGCAGCCGCTTTTTAAATAATATATTTAAATTAACTTACCGTTTTTCTTTCTATTTAGAAAACTTAAAAAAATATATTTTCACTTCAATCTCATTTTATCAGTTTACAGAACTCCTCTTGTGGTTACTTTTATAATTATACTTAATAAATATTTGAAATACATGCACTCTTCATATACCTGGAGCCTAATTGTAAATATAGGGGATTTGAATTCAGAGTTTCAAGCACCCTTCAACTATCCATGCTATCTCATATTACTGGTACACATGACCACATACATGTAGAAAAGATAAATAGTCACCAATAAACATATTTCGTGGTAAACCAGTACTCAACAGTTGGTCCAGATTATCATCTCCCACATATATATATATAATCAGTGCTTAGTTTAAATTAAGATAGCAAATTTTCATACTTGAATGGACAGGCTTCAATCCACTCCAACCTCTAACTCTTCAGACATCCATACCATTGAAAATCTGATGATGGAAACCCGACACTGATTATATATATGTGTGTGTGGGAGATGATAATTTGGACCAACTGATGAGTGCTGATTTAGCACAAAATATGTATATTGGTGATCACAAAATAAGTATACTGGTGATTATTCATCTTTTCTACATGCATGTGGTCATGTGTATCAGTGGTATGAGATAGTATGAATAGTTGAAGGTGCTTGAAAGTCTGAGTTCAAATCCCCTATATTTATAATTAATAAATTTACTCGTAACTTTTATCTTTCCAATATATCCCACTTCCTTCCTGTTTTCTTTTTTTCAGCATATAGGAGAATGTGTTATACAAATAAAAGCTACAAATAAATTTATTTAATAATCATTAGTTCCATTAATATAATTTAAAAGCGACTAAAGGAGAAATATGGGTGCAGATAACTAAATTGGTAAGTTCAGATGAAAAATATTTTGAAAATTTTATGGAAAGAATATTTTTAAAAAAGCTAATCGTCTACTACATTTAAAAAGAAATAAAAAATATTGTAAGCGAACTAAATGTTTGTAAACTAAATGATGTAAACGAAAAGTTATATATTTTATTAGTTCAGTAAAATATTTCAGACAGAATAAATTTGTGCTTGAATATTTTCATTAGTAAAAATTATCTGTTCCATTATAAAGAACTAAATACTTAGAAATCAAATCAGCTGATTAAAATTAAAAGAATTGATCCTGCTCCAGAAATAGAAATACCATTATAAATACTGACTGAAACACAGGCTTATTATATACCTGTATGAATATATGTAATATATAAGATATATGAGCACAGACTTTCACATGATCCACAACTCACCACTCTATCTCATATCACTGATACACTTGAACACATATATGTTGAAAAGATAAATAATCACCAATATATATTAATATATATATATAAAGTATGAAGATTGGCTATCATAATATATATCTGAGTACTTATTGCATATATGTGTGAAGATGATAATCTAGACCACCTGATGATTGCTGGTTTAGCATGAAATACATATATTGGTGATTATCTTTTTAACATATATGTGTTCAAGTGTATCAGTGATATGAAATAGAGTGGTGAGTGGTGGATCATGTAAAAGTCTGTGCTCATATACCCTATACATTATAAATACTGTAATTACATTGATAATCTGAATCTAGAAATTTCCACGGTAGGCAAAGTTAATTAAAAGATTATAGCATTGCTACCTGGGAATGATCTGAAACAGGACAAAAATACAACTTGAGAAGACTAGGCATTCGTGCACACACTCGCATTCCGGAAGCTGTCTTATCGTGTACTGGAAATTACAAGGCTGAAATTCAAATGTCCAAAACAACGGAGTACCCAATGAGTTTCAATTACTGAAGATTCCAAAGTGGATCTACAGACTTTTACAGGCACCTAAGACTTATTATTGAGTAAGTATCTATGATCATGTGTATATGTTATTTTCATATTTTTTTATATTGTTTTTCTTATTGGCCAAATAAATATCAATTATTAGTTAGTCAAATTGTTTGTATAATATTTATTTTTATGTCTGTTTATCTTTACCATGATTGCAGTGCTCTTAATAATGGCACACAGCACCATATTGCGTCAATTTTTATTTCAAAATGGTTTTAAATTATATATATATATATAGGAAGTATTACTATTGACAATTTTACTTCAAAAGTATAACTGTAGCATTAAAAGAAACGTGTAAATCAGAATTATATATATTACATTTGCTTTTATTTTGCAGTATATATAATTGCATTATATCTTTTTTGGCATTAAAACTTCTTTTTATCTGTTAATGTAATTATGCAATGGTAAACATTTTTGACGTAATACCTTGTCAATGCAGCAATCACATGCGTCATTTCCACCAATGAACACTGTGATGATTTTCCAATCTAAGAAGAAATCAATACTTTTGTCACCTTTTATCCTTTTAACTAAAAGTTCTGCTTGGTAAGGAAGATCTCTAAAATAAAAAAATGATAAAAATTTTCATCAATTATACATAAATTTTAAAAAATGGTCAATATTGATTCACACAATATTTTGTAAATGTCTAAATAAAAATATTTGTAATCACGAGCCTCATTTTTAATTTTAAATAAGTAAAAATGTTGAATATATTTTTAAGATGGTGAATCTAATATAAGTTTTTAAAACAACATTTGTTTGAGTAATAACACCAATTCTGTGGTGAAATTTGCTTGAAAGTCAGATATCAGTTCATAGAGTATGGTACAAAATAAAAAGTTATATCATGTTATATCTGATTAGTCATGTTTACACAGATGCTAAATTCTCCATACAGTAGCGCCACTCAGTGCAAACCGGAGTAATCAATGAATGCAAGAAGATTTGTGCATAAAATCCCTGTCAAGTGCCTTCTCACCCAATATCCCCAGACTACTTTCTAGCTTGTGGCTTTCATCAGTGAAGAGTGAGTTTATATGTTTTAATGTGGGTATGTATTATAACAGCACAATAATATTGTGCCCATGATTAGAGTTAATCAGGTAATAGGTACTATACCTATTATCATTGGTGATATTTGGTTGGAGTAATTAGGTAAAGCAACAAATTAAAATGATTAATTAGCTAGGTAATATATGATTCAATTAAGCAATAACATTATAATCATTATTAGTTATCAGCAAACTGAGGAACTACAAACAAGCAAATAATACTATGATTATGACTGAGGAAAGCAGCTTAAAATAGGTAATAAGCACTGTAGCCAAGAAATTACATTATAATAATTTTTAACTAAGATAGAAAACCGAGGTAACTAGGCAACAAGCAAATAAATATGAATATCATTTTTGGAAGTATCAGGTTAAGGAGACTAGACAATATGTAGTATGTCCTCACGCAATACTGTAATCATTTTGGGTGCTAATTTTTATGACCTCTATAAACTTTGATCTAAATTTGTTCAATTTTAAAGCTACTTCAAAATATTATATGTTAAAATTTCTACTTAAAGTAAAATTGAGATTATTAAGTGACTAAAATAAAGCAGTAACATTTGAACATTATTGTAAGACATTATTCCCATCCCTTAATATTGCTTATTATTAATTGATAATCAATAATTAAATATTTAAGATTAATTATTTAAAAAATTCTAAACATTATTTGCCTATTAATGGTAAAATTAAACATTGTCATTTATTCCTAGAAATTATATCCTAATATTAAACTTAAGCATCAACTTCATGAACATGTCAATTAACATAGTTTGAGTTATAAGGATTATTATACAAACTACCAATAAAGCAATGTATTAATAATTGGTGTTGCAGATTCAAATGAACAGAAAACTTTAATATACCTGCAACTTATTAAAACAGGCAAAACTCTCCATACAGTAGTGTCTTCTCAGTGCAAACTTGAGTAATCAATGGATGCCAGGAGGCTGGTGCATAAAATCCCTATCTAGTGCCTACTCAGACTAGTTTCTAGCTTGTGGCTTTTGTCAGTGAGAAGCATGGATCTGAGGGCACTGCACCATGCACAAGCATTCTGGCATCCATTGATTATTCTGGCTTGCACTGAGTAGGCACTACTGTATGGAGAGTTTTTGCCTGTTTTAATAACAGTTATGAACCAGCATAAGAAATGGCGATCATGTGATGTTTAGTGTTTTAATACCTGCAACTTATAAATATTTATTACAAGATTAAACAAGGTTTTTGTGTGTTAGACAAGACATATTAGAATAGATTTCAAGAGTTTTCTAGTTATTGAAACAAGCATGCTTGTTTCACATGGATATATATTTTAAAAAACTATTTTTCCCTCACATCTTAAAAAACAGCGAACGTATGAAAAAGTCTATCTGATATTTTTTTCAGAAAAATTTGAAAAAAGTTTGATTTATAACTTCTAACACTGAAATGATGTGTATATTTTCAAAAGATCCTTCCTCCCCCATTTAGAAAATGAGTCAGTATGCAAATTAGACTCAGCAAGAAAGGAGAAGAAAATTCAGAGAGCAACAGATTAGATTGAATTTTTTGTTTGTTTGTTTTAAAAGGTGTATTATTCAATTCTGACTTTTGTCATCCTAAAATATAACTTTTACTAACACTAAAAAAATATGGAAAAGAAAGCGTTATTGAAAGAAATGGTGATGATAAAGGGGTAAATTAAAAAAAGCTTCAATTTTCCATTCCACGTCATGATTTTACGGATAATGCTATTGAAATGAAATGACTTTTTTTTTTCTCTTTTCTTGAATAAATGGAAGGTAACTATTTATAAAATATTTGAATATAAAATTACAAATGCTTAATTTTTATATGAACTTTAAATGCTACTCTATGTATAAATATGAAACTTATATGAACTCTAAATGCTTCTCTGCTTATTGACATTAGACTTGCAAAATGTTTTAATGCTCAGATGGATATTGAATTGGTGGAAATAATCCAAACCAGATTACTGAAAGTAATAAAATATTATATGATTTCTAAATGCTTCTCTGCGTATTAACATGAGACTTGCAAAATGTTTTAATGCTCAGATGGATATTGAATTTGTGGAAATAATCCAAACCAGATTACTGAAAGTAATAAAATATTATATGATTTCTAAATGCTTCTCTGCGTATTGATAT
Organism: Epiperipatus broadwayi; assembly: GCA_028023455.1. NCBI lineage: Eukaryota > Metazoa > Onychophora > Udeonychophora > Euonychophora > Peripatidae > Epiperipatus > Epiperipatus broadwayi. The sequence goes on along the minus strand of JAQFVV010002938.1, from coordinate 6,346 downwards.
GAGATTGTGAAATGTTTAATACTCATATGGACATTGATTTTGGTGGAAATAATTTAAACCACATTAATGGACTTGAAAATGAACTATTGCAAAGTTAAACTGTTTGTAGGCATCATTTCTTGAGTGGAACTTTGAATTAGACATTATAAATTGTTAAATAAAATAATTGTTACCTAAAACTACTTTTAGTTCTCCGGTTGTTCAGTTTTGTTTATTTGTTTGTTTATTTATTCATTTGTTTATTCTTTTTGCATCACTCATCATTCATTGAACTGATTCATAGGAATATCATGCTACTGAGCTATGTCAGGCATAATTAGACCCTTGTAAGTAAGGTTGTGGTGAAGTTGAGCTCTAGTGGCGCTGTTTGCCAAGTCAAACATATAAATAACTAGATGCTTCTAACCTCTATGTTGCCACATCCTCTGATGAGCAGGAAATATTGTTGTAGGGGGCGTTAACATCTGCATCTGAGAATACCAATTGATTGTTCCTTCCTGCAGCATGCTCATCAGAAAATTGTTACGACCGATGTAATAAAGGGGTTGTATGGGGTCCGGTTACATTTGGCGCCCTACTGTGAGGCCTTATCTGGCTAGCCTACTCATAGGCCGGTTACATTTGACGCCCTACTGGCTAGCCTACTCATAGGCTGGTTAATTTGCCACCCTACTGTGAGGTCCGATCTAGCTAGCCTACTCATAGGCATAAGCAGATCACGATTCTGTGATATGAACAGTGCATATGATGTAGTGATGTAATTTGTTCAGGAAGGGTGGAAAAATAAAAGTTTAAAAGAAAAACAACACAAAAATGAATGGCATAAAGAATGAAACAGGCATTTCAAAGAAGATGGAGTAAAATCATGGTGTGGATGGAGAGAGAAGCTTATTAAAGTTGAAATAAAAAAAATACAAATAAACTAGAATAAAATATTGATGAAAACCAGATCAAAAACAAAAAAAAATGATGAATACAGAAAGCATAGAGGATCCTCCTGAGAAAGAAGATAAACAAGAAGCCAAAGCAGATGAGGAATCAGAGAAAACAGGGGAGACATCTACGTTAGCCCAGTTATTGGAAATTATAAAAGCAGACCAAAAGAAAAGAGATGAACAAAGAGAAGATGATATCAAACAAAGAGAAGAAGATAACCAAAAAAGAGATAAACAAAGAGAAGATGATATCAAACAAAAAGAAGAAGATAACCAAAAAAGAGATAAGCAAAGAGAAGAAGATATCAAACAGAGAGAAGAAGATAACCAAAAAAGAGATAAGCAAAGAGAAGAAGATATCAAACAGAGAGAAGAAGATAACAAGCAAGCAATAGAAGCAAACCAAAGAATAGAAAAACAAATTATAGAAGCAGTGGAAAATCAAAATGAAAAGTTCAACCAGTTGATAAAGGAAATAATTCAGTCTAAAAAATTGGATGAGGAGGAAACTTTGGAATTTCCAACCAAAGATATTTTAAAGGAATCACAAATTGAATATCCTATTACTGATGAAGCAAAATTTGAGATTGTTAAAAAGGAAGAAATTGAAATTACAAAGGGTGATCTTGAAATTGTCAGTCTACCTTCAGGAAAACTTCTGATTGTGGAATATACCTCTAAAATTGAAAAGAAAGAAGCAGTATATACAGAAGCTGAGACTGAAATATCAAACACTGCAAAAGAGTTTCAAATGGATGAAAATAAATCTAATAAAGCAAAATTAAAATCTTCTGATCTTCAAGAAGATGAAAAACATGAAAATGAACATAATCAAAAACTTAATTCTCATTTAACTAAGGAACTGTCCAATATAGAAGAAAATGTTTCAGAAAAATTGTCTGATATATGCTATGAAATAGTAACAGAGATAGAGAAAGAAACCATAAATTGGAAAGAAAAGTGTGTTAGTCCTCAGCCATATATAAAAATTATAAACAAAAGCTTAATAAACTCAAATCAAAAATTGAGTACAGAAAAAAAATATATAAAGACAGTTATTAAAAATATAGTTGCTTACGCAGGAAAAGACACCAAAAAGGAATCTGAAAACTCGGGATTTATCAGTGTGAAAAAAATTAAGCAACAAGAAACCTTTACAAATACCAAAAAAATAATTACTATGGCAGAAGAACCATTTAAAAAGAAACTTTTATGTAAAAATGAAGTACCACCATGGAAGAGGAACAGGAGAAAATCCACAGATGGTGTTCATGGTCCATATCAGATGCGTATAATTAGAAAATCAAACAGTAACAAGGATCTCCAAAGAAAATACAGAAGTGAAGAAGCAAGACACCACAGTAATGTTAAACATGATAAATTTTCAACAAAAAGACGATCCAGAAGTATGTCACCTCATAATACAAAAGAGGACTATAGGAGAACTGATCATGATCCTCAGTCTCCCAAACCAGGTTGCAGTTATAATTCAGAATAAAATAGAGATAGCTGATGGAAGGGGTTTGTGAGTGTGGTGTAGTGATGCATGGACTTGACATGTTGGGATGGGTGGATGATTGAGCAGAGCTGCTTGGATGCATTGTGTTATGATGCTCCAAAGTATATGCTCGGCACTATCCAGACCTGGGTGTTGTCCGCCGAGAGTAGTCCAGCAGTACATATTTATAGGCCCCATGTATAGGCCTTGGTCTCATGAATAGACCAAATGGATTAACCCTTAAGACTCACAGAAGTTGAGCAGGATTGGCTGAGTGCCAAATTATATATATATATATTTTTTCTGGCTCCTACTCTTTGTTGGATGATCCTTCTAGGTACAAGAGAGGTAGTGCTTAAAAATGAGGTATTTTCTCGTGACGTCATGGTGCGGTGTGTACAGGTGGTTTGTGCTTGGCTGTCTGCTCATTCTGGCATTGGGGGCTACAGTTCATGTATTCACTTCTCTGGCTCATATTACCCATTTCATCAGCACATCAAAAACCAGAGAGAAGCAATAATGAGAAATGATGTGTATAGTATATATGGAATGAAATCGTACTTCCAGGCGATTTCATCCCAAAATTTGGTGGGGGGTAATGAAACAAGCATGCTTGTTTCACATGGATATATATTTTAAAAAACTATTTTTCCCTCACATCTTAAAAAACAGCGAACGTATGAAAAAGTCTATCTGATATTTTTTTCAGAAAAATTTGAAAAAAAGTTTGATTTATAACTTCTAACACTGAAATGATGTGTATATTTTCAAAAGATCCTTCCTCCCCCATTTAGAAAATGAGTCAGTATGCAAATTAGACTCAGCAAGAAAGGAGAAGAAAATTCAGAGAGCAACAGATTAGATTGAATTTTTTTTTGTTTGTTTTAAAAGGTGTATTATTCAATTCTGACTTTTGTCATCCTAAAATATAACTTTTACTAACACTAAAAAAATATGGAAAAGAAAGCGTTATTGAAAGAAATGGTGATGATAAAGGGGTAAATTAAAAAAAGCTTCAATTTTCCATTCCACGTCATGATTTTACGGATAATGCTATTGAAATGAAATGATTTTTTTTTCTCTTTTCTTGAATAAATGGAAGGTAACTATTTATAAAATATTTGAATATAAAATTACAAATGCTTAATTTTTATATGAACTTTAAATGCTACTCTATGTATAAATATGAAACTTATATGAACTTTAAATGCTTCTCTGTGTATTGACATTAGACTTGAAAATGTTTTAATACTCTATGGATATTGAATTGGTGGAATAATCAAACCAGATTACTGAAAGTAATAAAACATTATATGAACTCTAAATGCTTCTCTGCTTATTGACATTAAACTTAAATGAATTTTAATGCTCAGATGGATATTGAATTGGTGGAAATAATCCAAACCAAATTACTGAAAGTATAAAATAACTTATATGATTTCTAAATGCTTCTCTGCATATTAACATAAGACTTGCAAAATGTTTTAATGCTCAGATGGATATTGAATTTGTGGAAATAATCCAAACCAGATTACTGAAAGTAATAAAATATTATATGATTTCTAAATGCTTCTCTGCGTATTAACATGAGACTTGCAAAATGTTTTAATGCTCAGATGGATATTGAATTTGTGGAAATAATCCAAACCAGATTACTGAAAGTAATAAAATATTATATGATTTCTAAATGCTTCTCTGCATATTGACATGAGATTGCGAAATGTTTAATACTCATATGGACATTGATTTTGGTGGAAATAATTTAAACCACATTAATGGACTTGAAAATGAACTATTGCAAAGTTAAACTGTTTGTAGGCATCATCTCTTGAGTGGAACTTTGAATTAGACGTTATAAATTGTTAAATAAAATAATTGTTACCTAAAACTACTTTTAGTTCTCCGGTTGTTCAGTTTTGTTTATTTGTTTGTTTATTTATTCATTTGTTTATTCTTTTTGCATCACTCGTCATTCATTGAACTGATTCATAGGAATATCATGCTACTGAGCTATGTCAGGCATAATTAGACCCTTGTAAGTAAGGTTGTGGTGAAGTTGAGCTCTAGTGGCGCTGTTTGCCAAGTCAAACATATAAATAACTAGATGCTTCTAACCTCTATGTTGCCACATCCTCTGATGAGCAGGAAATATTGTTGTAGGGGGCATTAACATCTGCATCTGAGAATACCAATTGATTGTTCCTTCCTGCAGCATGCTCATCAGAAAATTGTTATGACCGATGTAATAAAGGGGTTGTATGGGGTCCGGTTACATTTAGAATAGATTTCAAGAGTTTTCTAGTTATAGAAGTATGATAATGTGTCCAAATATGTGTGTTAGATAAGACATATTAGAATAGATTTCAAGAGTTTTCTAGTTATAGAAGTATGATAATGTGTCCAAATATGCTAAAATGCAGACAATGGTGAAGCTAAGTACAACTTGTAATATTAATTGACTGTGCCTTTTGAGAAGTTTTATCTTCTCATAATCATAGCAAATAGATTCTATGAACATGATAGAAAATGTATGCAACAAATATTTAAATATATGCAAAGTGGATTAGAGAATCCACTTTTTGGAAAGACAGAAACATGCTTCCTTCCAGTTATAGCATAGGTGTTGTTAACCATGCTTTTTTGATCTTATATTTAGAGTCATGGCATTCTATGCATGCGATGGAAGCAGGTGGAATTATATTTGATTTTATTCAGATCTTTTTTTGTATAAAGAACAGTGCTGAGAGACACGAGTTTAGAGAGATGTATGGGATTCACCATAATATATGGCACTGCAGCTGATAGTTTGTTTACCCTACATAATCATGGTACAACAGTAGCAGGGGAGCAAACTCTTGAACCCAAGAGCATGGCTTCAATGCTGTCACTTCCAATTTCTTATGAATTCCCAAGCTCAGAACCATTTCATTATAAATTTATATATAATGGATCTTTTAATTAAAATACTGTTTACTTTAACATTAAATAAAGACTTCATAATTTTTGCCTTTCTATTAGAAGTATATACACTTCTTCTTTATTTTCTTCATATATTCATATATATATTGCTATAATAACTTCTCTCATATACATTTTAATCGAGGGAGCTTTAAAATCTGTCATTTATCATCTGTGCATGGACTTGAGTTATTATATTTTGAGATCTGATGAAGACTGCTAGATAGTCGAAACTGTCATGAAAATAAAGAAGTTTTATTTAAAAAAATTTTGCATTAAAGTGTATATGAGAAAAATTATTATTTTTTGCTTTTTTAATGTTTATTTTGAGGGTTTTGGGTTTGTGTTCTTTAAAGTGTATTAATTAAATGACAGTAAAATCAAATTTGTAAATTAATATTGCTGATATTTTCCTCAAGTTAAAAAATACATACTGTTTCATAAAACTTTTGTTTTAGTTTGTTGTATGTGCACACATGCATGCTTTTATCCAAGGGTGCATGAAGTCAGTGATATTATAAACATATAACATTATTATTACTTCACATTAATGTGTAGGATTATAGATAGACAATTATTTATCAGGAAAGATCTATGAAAATAATCAAATGCAAACATTTCATCAATAAACATTGGTCTGAAGTGTTATTAGGTTGTAGGATATTCAACTCGTAAAATCTTAAAAATATGTGTGAGGTGTCGTGGTGGCCCATATCACTTAAACATAAATATGAGTCTGCCAGATCTCAAAAATATTTTTATGGTGAATATTTTTGATTACTATAGCAAAATGTTATTTTTCATTAGTTCAACAACCCAAGAATAATTCCAAAAACAAGATTGTAGCAATTAAGATCTCAAATACTACTGAAGATAATGAAAATTATAAACTATTCTCAAATATTTAATTTCTTATTAAAAACTTATTGCATAATACTTATTTAACTAAAATGTA
>JAQFVV010002937.1:0-16815 GCA_028023455.1 Epiperipatus broadwayi | reverse complement strand
AAAAGCTAACCTCACATCATATAGGGATGACCTAATAAAAGTTAGTTTTTGATGTGAATGTAATTGATAGGAGGACAAAACAGCTTTTTGCTAAAATAAATGATAAAGTCCCTAACATTAACAAGCAAAGCAATCCTACTCCTTTACCTGCCTAGTATGCATAAATGTTTTTATAATATTTTTCAATAATAAATACCAGTTATGTTTTCACACACCTCCTAACCCCAACAAATTAATTAATAATACCTAAAGACTGCCTCCCACCCTCGCTGACACCTCAAGTGGTCCATAATATTGCCTGGCCCTGAGAAATTTTGTAGATCATCATATTATGGTGAGACTAGGGCCTCTCTTTCCACTAGGCTATCGCAACACACTTGATTCTTATAATAAAGCTTTGCTGGACACTGCTCATAGTTCAGTTTTTGCACAGCACCCGGTGCTTTAGCTGGGCATGATTGTCAACTGGGAAATCCAGTGGTGGTATGCAGAGAGTGGCATGATCTAAAAAGAAAGATAAAAGAAGCTTTCTTTATATCTAGAGATGGCTACGCCATCAATAGAAAAGACTCTTGCTACAAAATATCCAAGAAATGGAATGCATAACCTATTTCATTTGCATAAATTTGCATCACTCCAAATCAATTTATTATATTTTGTAATACAGCTATGATTATGAGGGCTTGAACCTTGAAAGTGCTTAACCATGTAATGAATAGATATTAAATAATATATATTTGCTTTATTTTGTTTTTAGCTTTTTGTGCTTGTGCATGTTAGCGCATTTTATATATTTTGATCCATAATTAGCCACAAAGTATAAACTATTTGCTTATTTCATAATGAATTGCTTCTTTCACAATTTTGAACATTATTGTCTTAACTAATTAGGAAAACAATTTGTTAGCTTTTAAACTCAGAAAAGTTTTAACAATTCTTGTCACAGAATTGATCATATTGGCATTAACCCTTTATATTGCATTTCTTATTATGTACTTAAAATTCTATATAAGAAAAATAACAATGGCAGATATTTTTATGCTATAATTATGTCAAAATCAGAACTAATATGATGTGTTCATATTACATTTTCCAAATCCTGTTTATATAATTGTTGTTATTATTACTATTCTAGTAGTAATTAATTAGTATTATTTTTTGTTATTAATTTTTATTAGGCTGATGTAAACTTTTGATGATTATATGAATATCACTTTTTTTCATTGGTTTTATTTTTTACTTTTTTAGGCTTGCTCAATTACAGATTGAGTATTGTGATATGGGAAAGTACAAGTAGCTCACTTTTCTTTCACTTTTCCAAAATTATACAGTTTTTGCATATATTAATATTTCAACTAATCAATATAATCCTAAAAAAATTATTTATTTATTGTCAATGAACATTAAGAAAGCTAAACTTTTATATCAACATTATTTTTAAAACTACTATGGTTTGAAAGATTTATTTATTTTTTTTATCATATATAATTTTTCATTTACATTTTCTTAGATGGCCAACATTTTATAAACCTCTTTAGAATTGGGATTATTGCCTTATAATCATTTTTTATAAGTCATATGTAAATTGTCAAGATTTTATAAAGTTATTTTGATAATCTCTGTATGCTCTTTTAATATTTTTATATAATACTTACTGCAACATTTCAAATCTTTTACCATGTTATTAAATCCTGTCTTCTCCAAATGAAACTCACCTTTGTACTGAAGCTCTTCTCCTTTAATCATGTTTGTTATCCTATTTGTTCTAAATATAAATGTCTTTAAATCTACTGTGTGAATTCATTTTACTTTTAATATCATTCAGGATTTACAAATGTAAAATACAAGAAAAGAAGATTTATAAGAATATAAACATATGAAGTTATATAGCTAAAACTTTAATACCAGATTATTTCAAAAGTCTCTGTTAAGATTATTGTTGGACTTCATACAAATTCAATTTATAATTAGTAAGTTAGAAGATTTCACATAGTAAAGAATTTTATTAAAACTTTTTTTTATTATTAAATTTTATTTTGTTTCAATGAAATAATAGTTAAAAAAATTGTTTTAAAAAACACAGTACTTATGAAATAAAAAATGAATAATATAAATCAAATACATTCAAATCAGGGATATATGAATTAGAAAATTATTTTCACCTTTAGGTAAATTAAAGAGAGCTAGTGTGGGTGAAATACATTTTTAAAATTTATATATATATATATTTTTTCCAATACATATAAGTGTGTAATGGGAATATATTGTAATTTTTAGAAATATAATATTGTGCACATGAATAAAAAAATGGTGAGCATTTAATAAAAAGATGAGTTATGCATATTATAACAGTAGAAAAATGAGAGCAGTGACAGGGGACTTTGTTCTGCAAAAGATTAATTGTTTTTCCATCAAATGTTATCCATTTAATACAACTGATAGACATCACTATCAACATGAGAGAAAGATAAATAATCTCAAATATACATATTTCATGCTAAAACCACACTCATCAGTTGGTCCTCCTCCAACTTTTTAGGCATCCATATCATTGAAAATCTGAGGTTGAAATACGCAAAGTTCTTGTTGATGCCAACCTTAAGTCAGTGTTATCCCTCATACGTAGAGCCTTAATATGTCTATTTAATTATATAAAAGAGAAATGGGCAGAATATAGACTGAATATATAATATTTAGATATATGTATATGGTCTATACAAAACTTAATGTAGTTATAAGGGACTTGAACTCAGACTTTTACACTCACCATAACTATCCAATCCATCTTATACAACTGATACACATGACCACACACATGAGAAATATAGAAGACCTCTAATATATGTATTTCATGCTGATCTAGCACTCATCAATTGGCCCAGATCACCATCTCATCTCACACACATATTTACAATCACTGCTCAGTTTATTTTAAAGTAGCAAATATTTTGTATAATTAAATGAACATATTAAGTTCGTCTGTGTGAGGGAACAGATTGACTTAAGGTCAACATGGGTATGACAATAATATTGACATCAACAAAGGCTTTGAATATTGTATTCTCAGATTTTCAATAATAGGGATGGCAGAAATGTTGGTGGAGAAGATTGAAGCTTGTCCATTAAAGTTTGAAGATTTTCTATCTTAATATAAACTGAGCAGTGATTGTATATATGTGTGGGAGATGGTAATCTGGACCAACTGATAAGTGCTGTTTCAGCACAAAATATGTGTATTGGAAATCATTTATCTTTCTCACATGTATGTGGTCATATGTATCAGTTGTATAAAATGGATTGGGTAGTTGTGGGAAGTTTGAAAGTCTGAATTCAAGTCCCTTATAATTACATTAAGTTTAATATAGACAATATACATCTATTTAAATATTATATATATATAGATTTAAAGTGAATAATAATTATATAATGTAATCAAATGAATTATTTTTATGCAATTTATATAAAATTAACAATCCTGTAATAAGCTTCATTATCAATTTCATCATATAATTAATAATAATATGTTTTGGGTTAGTTGTTGAGGAGATCCATTTAACATCAAGCACTCAAGTGTAATGGACCACAACAATTCCATTCAATTGGTTAAAGTATTTTATTTTACTTTCATCTTCTACCATTCCACAATTACCATATTAAATCTCTCTGCACTAAATTATGGTAAATTTAGACTATATTTAAACATTGTGCATGATTCACTTTTATATTATTTTTATGTATTTCACATTCATCTAATAAATTATTGTCTATTGAACTGAGATACAGATAGATAGAATCATGATTTAAGAAGTCTCAAATTCTTGTCACTTGTTTGAACATAATTTTCTAATTCACAATTCAGTGACAAAATTCTTTCTAAATATTGTTTATGTTCATGATTTTCTCATTTTTTAAGCATATTCTCAATCAATAGCCACTCATATTTTTCTTCTGTAGGTCTATCTTTCCATAATGTTTGCTTATGACAATTTTATCTAATGTTATTAGTCACAATTATCTACTTTTATTTCAATTATTTTTCTCTTCTTTTCTTCCTCTATGCTTTTTAATCAATAATCTTTCATTTTGTGCTTTTATCCATTTTTCTAACATGTTTATACCAACATTGTCTTTTTTTAATGATTTTTATTATAGTTTTATTTTATTCCAAACATCCTATGCTTTCTTCTTTTACTCTTTTCTTTCATTTTTTCTCTGATCTTCAATAATGCAATTCTGGTGGCAAGACTCTTTGGTCATTTTACTTTGTTATCATCCATAACTCTGCCACATGTAATTGTACACTTTGTATTATGATATTAAAGTATTTAAATTTCATCATTACATTGCTACTCCTTAAATCTGAGATAAGAAATTCCTTTTGCTTTTCTAATTTTACCATTTTTTCTATATATGTTGGTTTTTGATGATTTACTTTTTATTAAATATTTGATTTTAAGTACTAGAAACTATTCCACCTTTCTAATTTCATCCCATAAATGAATGATAATTTTTTTTGTTGCCAAATAATTTTTTTTTCAAAATACTTGATATATTCCTTTGTATGTTATATTATAATATATTTATTATTGTACATATTTGCTGGTCATTTGAAAATAGTAAATTGAATGAATATCTATTACTATAAAATTTTATAGATATTTTAATTAATTTCTTTGTCCATTTCTTCAAAGTGATGTGAATATAGATTCTGAATGTATTTCAACATATAATACCCCTGAAATATTTTTTTTTTATTAAATTTTTTCTGACAATTCCTGACCTAACTTGATTTTCTGTACATATTTCCTTAATTATATTAATCAATACTTTTGGACTTTCTGATATTTTTAATTTCTTCTAGAATAATTTCTAAACAATTCTATCATACACTTTCTTCAAGTCAATAAAAATCATCTGTCTTTTTTTATGTTTTAACTTCAGAATTTTCCTTTAGCTAGTTGTAAATATATGATCTATACATGATTATTTGCTTATAAAACTGCATTGTTCTTCATTTTATTTTTCCAAATCTATTTTTTACAATTCTTCTCAAAATCTTTGTATGTATTATATCTTATATTTCTCTATAGTGTATATTTACTTTTATCTTTCCCAATTATCTTTCTTATGATAAATTTCCTTTCTAGAAAATAGTCATTATTAAAATAATAAAATTTAACAATATTTTCCCCACAACATTTTATCAGCTTCTAATTAATTACTCCCTTTTTACTTTTTTATTTCTTCCATAATGCATTTCTCTCAACACTCTCTTCTATATTCTCAAATTCCATGCCCTCAATTTCTTTCTTTTATAATCCATCATTACTTCTTTTTTAATAATAATTATTTATAATATATGTGCTATTTCATCATTTTAATCATAACCATATTCACTTTATAAAGTTTTTATTTTTGAAGTCCTTCATTATATTCCAAGCATCAGTGATCTTTAGAACCCTAGTTTTGTTCAGCTTATATTTTATCTACCATTATTTTTGTTTTTGTTCTCACAATTCTTTATTCATTATTTAATTTTTTATAAATTTCTTCATGTTCTGATTTCTTTTAACCAATCTATTTTGGTATGTTTTCTTCTTTTTTCTGACTCTTTTAAAATATCTTCTGACATCCAAAGTCCAATTTCAGTATGATTATATCCTAGAATTTTAGGTGCCAACTTCATAAGTTGTTTCTTAATATATTTATAAATTTCTAAATTGTCATCAAGATGATATGCTTAGAGTGACTATATAATTTAATCGTTCAACTAAACTTTCTCTCATACTGAATGTTTACTCCATTCCACTTTATTCTTTTCCCCCACTACCCTTTTATGACTAAAACATAGACTTCATAAAATAATTATCATTTCTACTAATACCTATTATCATGAAACTTAACTGAACTTCTCTTGACATGAATAACCAACAATTAATTAAAAAATCTTTTTTTATTGACTACATGTCATTTTATGTTTTATTTTAAGTTAATAAAAATACATACATCATTTTAAGGTTTAGTTGATTACTTAATTATAGCAGCTAATTTGACTTAAGGTTTATGATGATGGTATTTAAGTAATAATTATATATCGGATTATTTCCATTATTTAGTATTTCAAATACCTTCAACTGTTAGTAATACCACACAAGTTAATACATATCACAACACTTTGAGTGGTATTATTCCCTTTTTTTCTTTAAGTGTTACTGACCTGACCAACCACAATACTAGATTCATAAATATAGAATATAAGATAACTCTATATCCAAATGAGCTATTCTTCCAAAAGCAACTATCAATAGACATTTTTATTTACAAGGGTCCTTCTTGGTTTTTCTTTTTTCTAAAATCCAGCTTCATTAGTGTCTTCTAGAAATTGTGTTTGGCATTGCCATGTGAACAGCTTCTTAAAATTTTTTTCTTTATACTTATAGATCTCTATTCAATATTTTTGTATTTTCATTAAGCATATGTTTATTGATGCATATGATTGGTTACTTTAGATATGTCTGTTTTTTCTAATCATCAGTTTAGCTTCTATCACCCACTTTGCAATAAGATGACTGGTTTCACCAATATACATCCTCTCACATTTACATGTAACTTTATAGATGCAGTTTTTTGTTTAACATTTTCAATTTAGATTTTGTAGAAGTCATAATTTTTTATAGCTATTATGGCTTTGGAAAGCTGCAGATATATTACATTGCTTGCAGATTTTCTTTAATTTGTTTGCTATTCCTGTTATGTATGGATATAATGCAATATCAATAAATTTGCTTTTGATGCTCCAGAAATTATGAGAATTTATTCTATGTAGCGTTTTTATTTTTCCAAATCACTGGTTTCTACAGAAACTTCTTTTGCTTCTTTTTATAGTGATAGTATAACTTTATGTTTTGAATTTCTGATGTGATTGAATGTATATGTTAAGTATGTTTTTGTGTGTGGTGGTTTGTTGTAAATTGTAGCTTTGATTTTGCTGTGAGAGAGTCTTGTTAAACATCTAACAATGGCAATTTTTATTTTTGCTTTGATTCAATTGATTGTTGCTCTTTTCAGGATATATTACTTCAAATTCAATATTCATGAATGTAAAAGTCCATCTTTAATTCCTATGCTGGAACTCTCACTAGTCAGGTGAGAAACATCTAAAAAAAGAGGAAAATAATAACATTTGAAACATTTCATTATATATTAATCTCCGTGTTTTCAGAGGAAAGTTTAAATAAAATATGAATTTTTAGACACATTCAACATTTAATTTTAAGTGATTAAAATAGTCCAACATATAATAACTAATTTCTATTGTCATTTCTCTTTCTTTAAATATTTGCAGTACATTATTCCTGATCAATTCTCACATTCAAATTATTTATAATTACAATTTCTTTTTTTTTTTCTTGTGCTACTTTTTTGTTTTATTTAATTAGTTCTCAAATTCAATTATTATTTTATTCCCCAAATTATTCATTTGTAAAAGTATAAACTTCTATATACATTAAAAGCAAAGTTAAACTTACAGGAATTATTCTCTCATTAATAAATTCCCATTCGATTAATTCTATTGCATACCTCTTTTTAATAGCACTGGAACTACTGCTTCTTGTCATTAGTCTTTCTCACTATGAACTACTGATGGATGCAATACCACATGTCTTCCCGTTATAAATAAGTCAATGTCCATATTATATCATTATAAGTTTTCTAGTGAAAAATTGTTTTTTATTTGAATGACCCTGTATGTTTCAGCAACTAACATTCATAGTTTGATTTTTTTCTGTAATTTTTTTTAATCCAATACTTTAAATTTTGTAACAATATTGTTTTTTATTTGCTGGGGAAGTTAATTTAGCATAATAACTTCAGAATGGTAAGATATTGTACCTCATTTAGTCTAGTCACTTTCTTATAACATTTTTGGCTTGAGTGAAATTCTTAGATGCTTTAGCACTCAACAACATAGCTTTTGGTTTATTTATTATGTAAGCCTCTTCATCATGCAAATGATTTTTAATCAAACAACTCTATAAAGTATTGTTTAATGTAATGCAAAACTTGAGTTGAGATTTCTGAAACCATAGTTTTATGTGACCATTTTTTTGTGTGTAATTTTTTAGTCATTTATCCAATTACAAACACATAATTATAATTAATAGTTATTATATTAATTTTGAAATGTTATTTAATAAAATAAGCTGGAGAATATTGAATAACATTTTAAAAAAGACAAGAAAATTGTGAGAAGTTAATTTGTATATGAAATTAGAAATATTTATAAAATTGAATGATAAACTTCTTTAATCTATAAATGTCCCCAAAAATATTATCTCCATGTTATATTTTTGTTGACATTTATAAATTAAAAAGTATATCATTCAGTAAGGATGATATTTGCTGTGGAGCAAAAAATGTTTATTGTATCAATTTTTTTTTAATGTGTCAAAGCACCGGCCGGGGAGCAAACTGCGGGACAACTGCTTGTAAGGCAGCTGTGTGTTGTATCAATTTTTAAGAACTTTTTTACACAGATTGTTAGATTCAAACCAAAAGATAGATTTACTAATGGTTTTATTAAAAGATTCCAACCAAAAGATAGATTTATTAATAGTTTATTAAGACTTTTAATTCTGCCATTATGGCCATGTAATTGATAATCACTATGTATTGTTTTGTGTTTGCCAGTTGCATCTAGAAAAACTAAATCCAGTATGATAATTCTTTGTTGACTTTTTGTTGCACATCCAGAGAGGGGGTCATGATTTAAGATGAGTTTTAAATAGTGAAACTATATCTTATGTATTGATAAATTCTAATGAGTTAACAATTTTTTATACATTTTCTATGAGATAACTTCTGATATCTGATAAAAGAATATGTGAAGGGACAGTTAGCCATTACAAAGAATTAGAATTCCTATACAAGTCTTATTTGATAACTTTTTTTCCCAACAGGGGCATAATATTCACTAGCAGAGTATGCTAGGGCTAAGGAAACTATCTATAAAATACTTGTATCTCAACTCTAAGTAATGCTGGCCTGCATTCTAAATAATGGATTTTTAGAAAATAATTTAGCTCTAATCTTAGATAAATTAGAAAAATAACTTAGGCTACAAATCAAGGTCATTAAAACAACTTGGGGGTAAGACTTTATTTCACTCTATTATTGCAAATGACTATATTAAGATTGTGAGATTGTACTGTCACTGGCAAGATAGTTAACACCTAAAGAAAAGAGAATATTACCACTCAAAATATATTAAATAATAATCTGGGTGCTATAATTAATAGCTGAATATATTTAAAAAGTTGAAATAAAGTTTGAATTTTTCTAAAGATATTTGGCAATTAATTTTAGATCAGAAAAACAGTCCAACAAATAATTGCAACCAAAATACTATCATCACAAACTTTTAGAAAAACACTAATTTTGTTGGAAGTTTCCCCGTTGTTTAAATGAAAATTTTGAGTTTACTAATGTTTTGGATTAGTAATAATGACCCTTAATCTGTGAAAAGCTTTCCTATTTTTTCATATTTTTAATAAGATATATTTCAATTTCAGAACCCTTCTTTGTGAAGTCAAAACAATATCATTAGTATAAATGAGTATCCTATATTCTGATCACTAATGGATATATTAAATAAAGTGAATAAGAAAAATGATTCCCATGCTAGACTGTTTTATAAATATTTGTGATTATTATGATTATCATTTAGTATCACTTAAATTTTTCTATGGGAGAACAATTTTTCAAGTATTAATTAATGGTTTTCTGCATATAAAAAGTTTAGAAACTTGAGAGAAAGAATATTCCAAAGTAAATCATAAATTAATTTAAATAACAGACTTTAATTTGTAAAGATTTTTGGTGTGCTCTAAATATTAAGTTGATATAAATGTACTGTATTTTTTAGGTGAAGATAATATTGATCTGTGGAGGGTATATCTGATGCTTACGATGTTCCATGTTTACCAATATTATGTAGTCATTTTTATTTTGAGAGCCTAGAACACTTTTCTCTGTAAGCTTAAATTTGTCATGAAATTTATTTCTGTTTTTAGCCAGGAGTGCATCAAGTTGATATCTATCTTTCACAAGAAAACAACTTGTTCCCCAAGCTAATGCATGTTATTTCCAGGATGGTACATTAGAAGGCTGTCCCACTCTATCAAGTTTGTTGTTTATATTAAAAATGCTTGATAATAATGATATTGTAAATGACACCTATGAAATTTTATAGATATAAAATGAAAATAAATTCTGATAAAAACTATACATATAAAGTTAGAGTTAAGAAAATAAATTATCAGAAAATTTACCAAGATTAAGTTTAATAGTGTTTTATAAAAAAAGTAATAAAATGAGAAATGACATTTTCTATAGATATGAAAATCAAAAATTATTTTTTGATCATATGTAGCTTTATGTAAAGCATGCATAAATCTCAATTATTAAAAAAAGGAAGCAAAAATATTAAGATGGTAATTAGTTATCTGAATGTGATTAAGCCATATTAAATCACAAAATGAATGAACCAATAATTTTTATCAGTTTTTTTAAATATAAAGTGTTATAGTCCTCCCCTCTCTCAGAAGTAGACTATTCCAGATGCCGCCTTATCTGATTGGATTAAGCATTGTTTGCCACAGGCCAATAGGTTGATGTATAGATAAAAGCATAGCCAATGATTATTACAGGCCAATGAGCAATGATGCTTGCTGAATCCAAAGGTTTTCAATAAGGTCAGGGATCTGGGTATAAATAGTCAGCCTTTTGTGAAAATGAGGGAAGAACGTGTCTAACCTGAACAGACTCTTTGTGTTCTCCCAGGAAACTCTGTTAACATAAACAGCAGCAAGTATTCCCATTAATAGCACTACGCTATTTAGATCTATGCAGCTAGGCAAGTCCCACAAAGACCGGATGCTGCTAAGATCACACTCAGCTCGAGGCAAGCTGTCTTGTATAGCTGGAAGAGTCACAGACCTTACCCGTGAGGCAAGCCATAAGGTGTGGCTGGAAGCAGCAGACAAACCCCAGAGTTTACATTAAACTCCTATATTCAACTTATAAATATTCATTTGTATACTGTATATTGTATTGTATATATTTGTACCTAATAAATATACAAAATTATGATACTTGTTTCAGTATTATTTTACATTATTTACTGTTAGTTGGGTCTGTAATCCAGACCAAACCCAACAGATTTAGCAGTGTTCGGTCTCTGTGGGACTTGCCTAGCTGCATAGATCTAAATAGCATAGTGCTATTAATGGGAATACTTGCTGCTGTTTATGTTAGCGGAGTGTCCTGGGAGAATGCAAAGAGTCTGTTCAGGTCAGACACATTCTTCCCTGATACTCACAAAAGGCTGACTATTTATACCCAGATCCCTGACCTTATTGAAAACCTTTGGATTCAGCAAGCATCATTGCTCATTGTAATAATCATTGGCTATGCTTTTATCTATACATCAGCCTATTGGCCTGTGGCAAACAGTGCTTGATCCGATCAGATAAGGAGGCATCTGGAATAGTCTACTTCTGAGAGAGAGGAGGACTATAACATAAAGCATTACAAATAATATGCCAGAAGAAAAGTTTTTGAAGAATTGAAAAAAAATCAGGAAATAGATGTATTTACAATTATTTAAAGAAGAAGGGAAAAGATAGAAAGTTTGGAGGATGTTTCATAATGTTATGTGAAGAAAATCTAGATAAGAAATAACCTTTATAATAAAATAAAAACAGTAATCTGGAAAAATAAAGTTATTAATAAAAAATAATTAAAGAAATAATAAAAAAGAACTTATATAATGATGAAATAAAAATTAAAAGAGTTGCTTGTTTTAGACCCTTATTTTCATATAGAGGAATTTGAATGGAAGAGCTTGATAAAGTGTCAAAAGAATAATTTTAAAAATAATGTAGAACATGAAAAAGTTATGTGAAATCAAAAGCAGTGATATTATTTTTTTTAAAAAAATGCAGGGAATAGCAATTTATGGAAAATTTCCGCAGGGTTAAAGTATGGAGCTATTATATTGCAAATAGCATGATGTGTGTGTGTATATGCGTAATTACATTAATTTTTTGAAAAAACTTTTAAAATAAGCATTACCATTTTAATAAACAAATCAAAGGGCAGTTCTCTAAAATAAAATAGATTTCTTTTTTCTTTTTAACAAAAATTAATAGAAATTTGAAATCTTGACAAATTAAAAAGTGGAAGATTGATGTTGTCATGTTTGATTTCCTTGCAAAAATGGAGACTTGATTAGCAAAGTGGCATTTCGTGCTTTGAAATTTCGCATGTGCATTATGTCAGGCTGATTTTTGCAGATTAGTTGTATTATTTTGAAATCTCAATTTTTTTCAGAGCTGAAAGCTATTGAAGTTAACAAATAATGGATTGCCAACTGTGATTTTAAAAATTGTCACATCTAAAAGATGATTGTTTCTTAATAATAAACAAGTCTATAATTTATTTAATGAATAATGTATTAATAAATAAATTTAGGTTTAACATAAATTAAAATTATATTAAAAATTATAAAAGTTTAAATCATTGTTTTGCATACAAAAGTTTTTAAATGCTAATAATAGTAACTTTGATTATTCAGCTTCAAACTGTTTGTTAGCATTTTTTTTTTTTTTAAAAACCAACATTCTCCAATAACCTCCATAGAGAAATATTTAAAAAGAATATATTAATTGCCAAACTTGTCAGCGGTAAAGTGGTGATGGTTAAAGTATTTTTCCAATTACTAATAAATTTTGGATGGTTAGTTAAGTTATTTATATGTTGGTTATTAAAACAACAACAACAACTTTATTTGAACCAGAAAAAAAAATTAAGACTTTGAATTAACTACCATGTAAAAGATACAGCAGGATAATACAATAATATATAATTTTATATATTAGTTTAGCTTTTTTATTTGTTTTGTACAGGAACTGTATACTTCATTTAAATAATTTCAGTTAATAGTTTTTCATAATTGGAATGAATGTATGTATTTGTTTGTGCTTGTTGTTAGACAGATGAAGCTAAAAACCTACAGAAAAGCCACTTACAATAACTTTGCCACATTCTAGAAGCCAGTAAGAAGTAAAACTTTTTGTACTTTATAATTCTAGAACTTAATAAATTCATCTGATCCCAGCATTCTCTTTGATTTACAATTTATTCTGATTTTTTTTATATATATTTATAACATAAATTATTTGCCCCCTACTGAGAATTTATCTTCTTTAATCAAATGTTTTAATATAATTTTATCATTATCTCTATGAATGTTATCTTCACATTCTATGTTTATAAATTTAATACACCTGGGTCTCATTTTACGTGATAGATAGGTTCCTCAGAAAACACGTGCAAACAAAATCGCGCAAAAATAGACGTAACTTACATTGAAAAAGGGGGGATGCGGTCTGTGATTTTTCAAAATTCGCGTAAAAGCAAAGCACCAATGTAAAATTACTTTAAAATTCGCGCAAAAAAAAAAATAAGAAAATAAAATATGACTAATAAAAAATTTCAAATTTGAAAAAAATTGATACAAGACAAACTTTTTTTAACTATAATATTTAATTTTATTCAAAATAATATATTTTTATGCATAATTTACAGTACAGTAATTTACATTTTTTATACATGTTTTAATTATTATAGCTATTTGCCGAAAAACACGTTCGTTTGCAAACAACTAGCACCAACTTCACACTCATGTTGTAACAGTGGTTTTCTGGTGACAACGTAATTAATAATTAATCTTTGAGACGATGATTTTATTAATTGTTTATGAAACTAATAACTAAAAATTAAATTCTTATTTTTGTCTTTAATTTTCAATTCGGTTTAAAAATCAAATTTCACATTAATTTCAAGTCGCAGTAAGTAATTTTTAAATTGTTAATTACAATTAAAAATCAGATTTTAATTTTTAATTGTCAAATTTAATTATGCCCACTGCTATTACTGACCTTTTAAAAATAAACTTGTGGACACTAAATGATTAATAATTGATTACATTCTTTTTTAAAAAGCAAAAACAGAATGTGATTTAAAATGCAAAATTAACACGTACAATGTTTGAACAAATTTACATTATAATCTTGTAAAATTTAATGTGTGTATACATAAAATGTGAAAATTATGATTTTAATTTCATTATTGCATAAAATCTTACTATTATAAAGCACTGAAAATATTGAAATTACTAAGATGAAAGTCGAATTCCAATAATGTGCTATTACTTTCAATATAACGTAAGTGCGTGAAATTTATTATTTAAAGTAATAGCGCATTATCGGAGTTCATACACCTGGGTCTCTTTTTACATGGACTTATTTAACACACTTCTGGTGAAACATGAATCACGTAACTTCAAAATCGTGTTAAATAAGTCCACGTAAAAAGAGACACAGGTGTATTGTAATAAAAATCTTTATAAGTATTATTCATAACTCTTTTATTACCAATAATTAAAATTATTAATATATCTAGAATAATGTATTATTTTTTGACTAATTATACTTTTTTTAATTATAATAATTTTTAATTCATTTAAAAAATATTGATGATATTAAGCCATTAATTGCACAACCTATCCTTTATATATATTCCAAAATTCATTATTATATTTAAAATATAAACTGTTATGTATTGCTATTAAACCCACTTCTTTAATATAATGATGATAGTAATAATAGTTCAAATAAGAAATGGATCAAATTTTCATATTATCTCAAAATTTATAATACATTAATAAAAAACAAAGATCTGGATAAATTAATAGATCATTATATATTAACACTTAAATAAGATTCAATGCATTATTGCATCAGAGGTTTGTATCGCTTTAAATCGGGCAATTTTTTAGCTATGGTGACATATAAATAGTCAATCGGAAGTTTAGAAAAAGTCCTGTAAGATGCTGCCCTCTCTTGAATTATTTTACAAGTAAAAAAATCAATACTAGAAGTGTTTTAAGTTAACAAAAGAAGAAGGCTAATTCTGATTGGTTGGGCCATCCATTCTCATTTCTGATTGGCTGAAAATTATTTGGTCAAAAAAAGAGATCGACAATAAATATTTTTCACCGATGAAAATGAAAATATATGTTTTAGAGTGTTTTTTTTTATTATTTTTCGTACATATTATAAATAATTTTTATAAAATCTGTTAAAAATATAGTTATTTTACAAAAGTAGTAAGGTTTTATTAAAAAATTGTATACTTTACATGATTGTAAATTGAAAAAGAAACCAGCCGTAGCAACAATTTTGACATCTTGTCAAGGTTTAGATTGCTCCAAGCTGTTTATTTGATTTTCAAACAAAGATTAATGTTTTAGAATATTTTTCTGGCATTCATTTACATATTATAATGTATTTTGGTTAAAATAAGCTGAAAATATAATTATTTTTAGAAAAACACTAAGATTTTACTAAAAAATTCTTAACTTTTTTTAATAACGAAAATATGGGAGGGATTTAAATGATGTTTACATTGCTTGTAACTTGCTACAATCTTTTCTTTGATTTTTCCGCTTTTGAATATTTCTATAATTACAAATAAGCAAATAGTTTATACTTTGTGGCTAATTATGAATCAAAATATATAAAATGCGCTAACATGCACAAGCACACAAAGCTAAAAACAAATAAAGCAAATATATATTATTTTAATATCTATTCATTAAATGGCTAAGCGCTTTCAAGGTTGAAGCCCTCATAATCATAGCCGTATTACAAAATATAATAAATTGACTTGGAGTGATGCAAATTTATGCAAATGAAATAATTGCATAATTATTTCATTTGCATAAATTTGCATCACTCCAAGTCAATTTATTATATTTTGTAATACGGCTATGATTATGAGGGCTTCAACCTTGAAAGCGCTTAGCCATTTAATGAATAGATATTAAAATAATATATATTTGCTTTATTTGTTTTTAGCTTTGTGTGCTTGTGCGTGTTAGTGCATTTTATATATTTTGATTTATAATTACAAATAAAAATATATTTTTGAAAAATCTTTCGTAAGAGATAAATATATTTCTATCAGTAAGTTTGTAAACTTACCAATTAAAATATCAGAGTTTTATCTCATTGGACCAATAAATAAATAGGTCAATGGAAGTGTTAAGAGGTGATATAAAATACAAAAAGGGAATTGTATATAAAATTAACTGTGACCATGCCATATGATTTACTATGGCTATATAGAGAAACAGTTAGAGGTAAGAGTCAAAGTACATAACAATGCAATTAATAGATGAGATTATAAGTTTGCTTTATATATTTATTATTTAACATATGGACATGAAATAGATATTACAAAGAAATTAACCCTTTAAATTACAATAAAGATCCAAAAAGAAGACAAATATGAAACATGTTACATTAAACATAACTTAAATAATTGTATGAATCTTTACAAAACTTCAATAAATTTAGCAAACAACTAGTCAATTAAATATGAATGGAAAATTATATATATATAAAGTTGTATAATATATATTATTTTTTTTGTATATTGTTATGCTATATAGTCACTTCTTTGAAATTATATTGCATCCCTATTTAAAAGTTTTATTCTATTTTACTGATATTTTATTTTGTTATTGTTGTTATTTTACTTCTGTTATGAAATAATAGATGTTCTACCTGCAATAATTGATTAATGTTAAAATAGATGATTAACATTTGAAAGGCCATGAAACCATGTGCTGAAAAAGGCTTTTTATATATAATTATTATATATTATAATGGAATGTACTTGCTGCAT
>JAQFVV010002936.1:0-16829 GCA_028023455.1 Epiperipatus broadwayi | reverse complement strand
CAGAATATCACAAATAGTAATAATAATATGACATCTTTTATCCATGAAAATATTAGAATTAATATAAATATATATATATATATATATTGTGCCATTACAATTTGGTCACTAGCCAAATTTATAGTAATGTGCATGTAGAAAAGGTCAAACCAAATCATCATCACAATTTTATATAACCATAAAGGAAGTTGTAGGGCATCCAAGTTTAAACCCTACAAGGTCCAGTTCTAAAAGCTTTAAACAGAGAAAGAATGGGTCAACAATTACATGCTTTACTTGTTTGTGTGTTGATAGAAAGGTAATACACACATTTAAACTATTTAATATTTAATTTTTCTTTAAAAAGCAAAGTTATAATGCATACGTATAGGCAGTGTATGTGTAAATTATTTATTTGTTTTATATTTCAAATATTCAACATTTAAACTTTCTTTAAAACTAAGCTATGCTTGATCAAATCTAACATTTTATTCTATACTTCTATTTTGCTTTTCTTTAATTATAAGTGGGATTTAAAAGTTACAGACTTAATTAAATAATTGGGTTATAATTACTAAGCTAGCAATCATATTGTTTAAGGATAGTTTATGAATGATTTGAAAGAATGAAGGATGTGTGTACATTACATACAAAATTTTACATTTCCTAAATATTGAAAGAAAAGGAAGTATTAAATCTGTTAAATTATTTTTTTTGTACAATTGTTTGTTAAAAGAGGAAATCTGTTTAATCAGATATCAATCTTTGTAGCAATTTTTTTTTTTGTAAATAATTGTTTTTCACTTTGGAAGCTTATAATGGGTCAGAACTATAATTTTTGAAATTGTCTTATCAAGATCTAAAGAAGGAAGCTCAAAGATTTGAAGTGTTACCTGGATGTTAAAAGAAAAAAAAAAAGAAAAGAAAGGAAATAAGGATTGAGTCTATTTTTTTTTTTTAAAACAAAAGTGTCTGGAAAAAGGATTAAACTTTTCAGTTGAAAAATACTTTGGTTGAAAATAAATTAGAGATCTAATTAAAACAAATTTGTCCAAAAATAGCAAGTGATGCTATCTCTGATTGGTTAAGGTAGCTAAAAATTGGATATAAAAAGCTGTCTTGAATTATTATTAAGATTATTATTGTTTATGATTCAGATTATTAAACTATCCAATTGAATGCTGAAAATATAAGAAATGGCAGGCTAGAAAAATTATATGTATGTCCCATTGGTTCCGGACCATCTGGGGAAGCTGCACATCACATAGGAAAGAAAAGATGTGTCTAAAATAATATTATACACCTTTCAACTGACCAGATAAATAAGATGTTTTTTATAGAAGGAAGAAAGCATTCACCTGCATTCAAAGAAGATGAATTAATCTACTGATAAATATTAATCATCAAGTCCAATTAATTATTACAACAACTGATTTTAAACTCAAGAAAATTTACAAATGGGAAAACAACTGCTGTATTTCATCCACATGCTTGACAGGAAGAGAAGAAAATTTAATATAATGATTTCCAAATTGTCCACTAAAGCAAATAACCTCAATAGAGTCATCATCATTAAATAGTTATACACCTCAAGAAAAAGATTGTTCCCAGTAAAACGGAAATGGTAGCTGCAGAAATATAAACCTTATACAAGACAAGTTTGAACCCTTGGAAATTCGCCACAAACAAAAGATCGGTAATATGACTTTTTATATCTATTTTCTTTATGATATCAGTCTTAATAAACATTTTAGCAATAAAGTGGTACATTTTATTTAAAGAACTTTTAAAGACTATTCAGATCGATTAAAAACAAGAATGTCTTACTAATAATAACTTTGAGCTTCATAAATGATCTTGAATGTATGAAAATTATTTGTTTATTAATGTTACAGTTATAAAAAAAATATTAATGTGTAAAACAATTTTTTTTATATGGTATTATGATTTTATTTTTAACTAATATATTATTATTTTGGTTTTAAATAATATTTTGTTATCATGGGATAAAACACGCACATACATAATGATATTTTATATGTGTATAATTGCGATTGAATGTGGAATAACAAGTAGTGTTAGAATATTAGATTAGTTTGTTTCATTAAGTATAGCATTTCAGAGGTAGAAGAGAGGGGGGAGAAAATAATTTAAAACTTGTTTCTAAAACTTGCTCTTTCAATTCTACTAACATTTTTTTTTTTACACTCTATTTACATGTTGGATTTTTAAAAGTATGTGTGTTAATGAGCAGATAATATTTTTTTTTCTGAAATACTTTTCTCATGGAGTGAAAATCATGGTCAATGTGACGTCCAACTTAATACAAAATACATTTGAAGGGAAAGGGGGAAGAACTTAAAATTAATCTGAGGATTGTTATATAATCAATTATTATTATTATTATTCATGTCAATTTTCATATTTATCTAGAAATTTTTATGTATATGTTAGAAATGTAGTAATAAATATTAGTTTGTTTTATTAAACGAGGTGTATATATTTTATTAAGTGTAGTCTTTGTTAAGTGTGATTATTCATCATCATCAATGGTTGAATATTAGTTATTTAAGATATAAGTAAATATGCTAAAATTAAGCAATAATTATGAATTTCTTTATAAAAATTAGTTTTATGTTTAGGCTTAGTCCTAGAGCTGTAGTTGAAACCCTTGTCATTATCGTTATTATTATCATCATCATCATCATCATCAATGTGTTAATTAATGAGCTGTTTAAATGTTTAAAGGCCATAAATAAATATTGATTTTATAATATTTAATGATTTCTTAGTATTATTATAACCACATCCCGTCATCTATTTCATGCAAGGATGAGTGAATTGCCATCCTAAATTAGTTATATATAATCTGAGCTAGTGAACTTATAAAAATATTGAAACACATTTGTTATGTTAAGATCTGAGAAATGATTTATGTTCAATGAACTCCACTGTGGTTTAAAGATGTTTTACTTTTACCTAACTATTAGTGCTTCTAGTGATATGGCTCAAAAAGCAAAATCTCTCATTTTTATTAGAAATAAAGTACCAAAAAGGGATTCAAACCCGGTACATGTGAAAGGTTATCAGATATAACCGTGTCTAGATTCAGATAATCTAGTGGCGCCCTGCTAGACCATATTCACTTAGTATTTGTTTAAACATGCACTTAACATCAAACCAAGGAATGAAAGTGGATAAACCTACTGCCTGTATACCTGAGTTAGAATAATTTGCTAATAATTTACTTAATATCTTGATATTTGGACTCCTTTAAATATTTCTTTGAGTAACTTTATTTATGTTACAATATATATAAACAAAATATCTATTATAGGTTAATGAAAAACATTTTTTAACATTAAAATGATTGTCAATTAGTAGTTATTGATAATTTCCTGGCAACTTCATAAGGCAAAAGTTATCTTTGTTTACATGGATATAATCTTCTTAATTCTATTTTTATTATAATAATAATCCATTAAAATATTTAACTTAAAATACATATATATCAGATAAAATAAATATAACACAAAAACTCTGAAATAAACTCTACATCATTTACGATACCAGTATAAAAATAAATAGATAATAGCTTTAACCAATTTATGGTATGTACATCATTCTGGATATCATTTAATAGTTAAAAATTAAAAAAAAAAAATCTCATTGAAGTTACACAATTTTATTTTCCACTAATTTATGATTTTTATTTTATCATGATGCCTAAAAAAGTGATATTTTCTTAGAACAATTTTGAAAGACCACCACTACAAAACAAATATTTGATGAAATTAGTCCTCTGTTATTGAAATGACTACAATATTAGATTCAAGCATAAGAATATATTGAACAATTTCTGGATAAAAATAAATGAAAGTAAGTAATAAAGTTTATATAGTTTCATTCATAAGTTCCTATTAATGTCATAATTAGAGATCAATATTGCCATAGTAACATTATAACTTCATCAATTTCCACTCAATATTCTAGCCTTGATATAAAATCTCATTGTTTAGACCACCACAAATACAAATTTTTATATGCAAATAATGTCTTTTCAAAGAAATCATGGCATTCTTTGCAAATAAAATATTTTAAATTCCAGAATATTATTAACAAATATTTTACACAAATTACAAATATTAATATAAATTTCTTTCCCTTGATTTATTTATTTTTTTCATAATAAACAATCTCTTTATTTTCAAAACTATTAATATTTTTTTAAATATTAGTTTTAAAAATATTCTTATAAATTTGAAATAGATGTCATAAATATACATGCACACTCATACATTTTTATGCATTAAATCCAAGTTATACTAACTATCTAAACTGGTTTAAAACATATAACTAATGTTGCTTTTTTTAAAAAAAAAAGAAAATAAAAAACTAACTATACTAACCATATTATTTCAGTATTAATTAGTTTATTTTATAGTTAATTATATATAATTCTTTTATAATGACTTATGATAAATAAACATTTTCTCTGCCCTATGAGGTTTATTACATGTTTGTGTTGGAAAGAACTCTGTGCCTTATTTGAAATTGAGCCTTAATAATATCCTTTAACAAATTGTTATTTTTTCTAAAAACTAAGATGGCATATATAAATGATCATTTATATTGGTTTTAAATGCTGTATTAATTAGTTTATTTTATACATGTTTATATATTATTATTATTTTACAATGGTTTAAAATAAATAGAAATTATTTTTGCCATATGCAATTTAGTAATTCACTGAGCTGAAAATCATTTTGTTTACTTGTAAATTGTCATTGAGTTGTTATGTTTATTTTATTAGTACAATAAGTTTGATAAAGAAGCTGACAAATTGATATCTTGTTAAGATTTCCTCTTTGAAATTGAATAATTTTAGCTTGGACTTTATTTTAAAATCCAACAATATCACATGTTAATTTTTATTTAAAAATTTCTGTTTGCTCATTTATTTTAATAACATTCATATTTCAATTATCTTTACTTCTTGTATTTTATTATAAATAATTGCAAATAATACAACCTCATTATTATTAACCAGATGCACCTGGCCTGTCTTTTCTTTAGTTGGTTGCTTTAACAATTTTTTTAAAGATTTAATATAAATTAAACAAAAGATTTTAATAATTATGAACAATTGCTTTATAAAAACAATTACAGTTATTAATGGCAGAATGACAGTGTTACATCAAATGTAATAGATTTTTTTAATAGTTTTTTTTTTTTGAATTTGTTGCTTTAACAATTGTTTTTAATATTTAATATAAATTAAACAAATGTCTTTAATATTGTATAAATAAATGTGAGAAATTCACAATTTAAAAATTTGGAACAATATTCAAAAATGTATCTGGCAAGATATTACTAAAGCTAAATTAAAATTTAATGTATTATATATATATATATATATATATATATATATATATATATATATATATATATATATATATATATATATATATATATATATATATGTTATATTTGATTTGCAATAGTTATGGACAACTTTTATAGTTTATTAATGGTGGAATGGTTGTAAATTTGATATGTGACTGTTTGTGAATATGACATGTGACCACCTTGTGGTCACATGTCACCTTCACACAAATAATCACTCATTGAATATTTTTAAATACAATTTTATTTCCATTTCACTTTCAGTGTACTGTTGCTTTTGTGCAATGTTATTTTTAGAAACCTTTTTGCCAGGCATATTTATTTTTAGAACCTTTTTATTTTTTCTTTAATTCATTTACTACTGCATATGTAATAGAATTAGATTGCTAAAACTATCCCTCTATTCATCATAATATTCATAGCTTTGAGATTAACTTTGGTCTTCTCATCTTAAAATAATCAGGCAATGTTGTTCTCATTCAGAACTCTATTCACTTAGAAAGAAAACAGTGTTTTAATCAAATAATCTTGAATATAATGATCAATATTACCATATACAAAGTACCAAGTGTTATGACTTATATCATTCCAACCCTCCCCAAAAAAACATATCCACACATTATACTGTAAGAAAATAAATTTATTAGTACAGTATGACTACTTTAGTTAATATATATTCAGTTATCATCTTAACTATTATTTCTTTGTTTTAATAATCATGATATAATTAATATAATAATATACATTTTTCACTAATAAACTATATTTTAAGCATTATTATTAAGCTCATAATAATGTTAAAACAAGTGTAGCTGTTTTTCTTGTTACAGGTATAATATGAATGTTTTTTTTAAATTAAGTTAAAGATGACAAATTAAACTGTAACTATATTCAGGGTTTTACTTAATTGGATTCCAGACTTTTGGTAATCTATTTAATTATAGTGTCTTACTTAAAATTTTTATTTGATTGACAGTGGTCACATTAAGGTTGACAAAATGTATCTTATTATAGGGAAGTAAATTTAAAAGATAGAAAAGAGAATTATAAATATATGAAACACTTATGAAAAAGTGTGACAGCACTTGTAGTTAAAATTTTAGCCACTAGTCTTCTGTATAAAAACATTCAAGAACAGTTTAATAACACATTGTAACAAAATGACGAATTCACTGCTAATTTAATGATTTCCCTATACTAACTAAACTATCTAATAATATAAAATAATGTGAATACTACTTTACCAAAATATGTAAATGAGAGAGTACCAAAACCTATTTTATACTCTGTCTTCATAATACCATACATATAATTGTACATTGTTACAACAGTTAAGTGATTGTTTCCCATAATGCAATAGTATTAAAATAAGTAATTTTAATAAGTATATAATTTAATATTACTTACAAAAATAAAAAATATATGTTTCTATTATTTTTTTAAAACCATTATAATATAGAATATTTGATAATAAAGTGTTAACATATTAAAAAGAATGTTAAATCTCATTAAGAAAATAATTAATAATAATGCATCATAAATAATATACTAATAATAATCATTACATCCAAATATATTAACTTTGTAGTTAACACATCTATAATTTATATTTATACAACTTCAATAAAAACTGTGTGGGTTCATACAGATGCATACATGTATGTGCACAAAGTAATATATATATATATTGTAATGGAACGTATATGAGGCAGCCCACGATTGGGCAAGCCAAATGTACTGGAAACTATATGGTAGCTTACAATTGGATAAGCTAAATATAATGGAACGTCTATTAGGTATTCCATTAAAATTAAAGATTGAAGAAAAACGAAATTATTCCAGTTATATTTAAATAAATTGTTTAAATGCACTTCCAGCTAGCTATATATAAAACAAATCTAAAATCATGCAAAGCAATGAGATCTATCTTTATAATTTATTTTTAAAGATGATGTGACTAACTAATCAATATATATATTAGAAACAAAGGGACTTCTACTAAATTCAAATATACACATCTAACTATATAAATTTATGTACCTCTAAATATATAAATGAATAATAATATGTGTAAGTGACCTACAAACCAAATAATAAATGAAATATGAAATTATCTTTTATTATTTATAAATTCAATTAATTTATAATAATAACTTTGGCATTAAAAGAAAATAAGAATAATATAGTATCGGAAGAGCTCTTTTAAATAATTACAAAGGCATTATTTATAAAAACAAATAGTACATCCTTTATTTTATGTTATAGTTCAACTTTAAATAATATTGATGTTTTAAATATAAATACAAAGAATAACTATATGTATATACTTGTAATAAGTATATATAGATTAAATATATAAAGACATATTTTTGCCTAACCATTATAATATAAATATAACAATTCATATATAACTTCAACCTATAAATTACATTTTAAGATTTTTAAATTATTTAAGATAATTGTCTGAACATCTGTTATACGTTTAATATTATTATAAAACAAGATGCTTAAATTGACCACTTATAAAACGTTGTATTTTATAATAAAAAAAATAAATAAAAGTAAATAAAAAAAAAATATATCAATCTCAAAAATATATTTATATATTAC
Organism: Epiperipatus broadwayi; assembly: GCA_028023455.1. NCBI lineage: Eukaryota > Metazoa > Onychophora > Udeonychophora > Euonychophora > Peripatidae > Epiperipatus > Epiperipatus broadwayi. The sequence continues at coordinate 8,834 of JAQFVV010002936.1, read as the reverse complement.
TCATACATATATAAAATTATTAAATACCTTTTAAAGTTCATTTAGCTAATTTTCCTTTCCAAAAAGTTAATTTATTCCATGAGTTCTTTTATCCGTTTACTTTTGATTATTAGAATGCATTCTATCGAAAGGCGAAGAAATTATTATATTAAAGAAAATTGTTAATCCTTAGATATATGCATATTTTATCCGTTTTAAAATTTCCTTCCTTTTTAAAAAATAAATAAACCAATTAAAATGTTAAATCCAGCATGTTAATTCCAATTACTTCCAAATTATGATTAAATTGATGATTATACATTTAAGATAGCTATATCTAGTTTCAACTCCAGACGCGATGAAATTTATACATTGAATTTTTTTAGTTGTTCCATTGAAAATTGCCTTGGAATAAATGAAAGTGATGATGCAGCCTCCTGGCTGCGATTCTTGATTAACCTGCCATAATTTATGTATTTACCATAAAATATATATATTATTTCAGTATTTTGAAGAATAGTAAATTTTATAGAACTAAAGTACAATAAAATCTTTATTTTTCAGTTGTTTGTTCTATATCTATTCCAATAATAATATATCAAAATAATGGCTTCCTTTATTGTTGTTGCTATCGTTCCATGCGCCAGCAGATGCTATTTTAAAACTCATGTTATATATGTTCTCTTTTAAAACAATTAACATTAAAATAAAAATAAAATATCAAGTATATATATATATATAAAATATTAAATTGAAAATTTGATATCTTTAAAAATATACATATATTATAATTTATTACATTTAATAATCATTGTAAATAAAATAATTTTTTTATAATTAACAATTTATATGTCCTTATTTATTTTAATAATTAAATGTTTATTATGATGTACTATCAATATATATAAATAAAACAATAACTTCAAATAATAACTATATTTAATAAACATAAAAGAAAAATTTAAATATTTCATATGTAAACATCAACTTAAAGAGATTTTTTTTTTTTTAATAACAAATGATAATTTAAAAATATAATATCGACTTATCGATATTTACAATACCCTCTAATCCACCGAAAAAAAAAATGTCTTTGCAAATAACTAATTAATTAAGAGATATCGAAAAATTTTTCAAATTTATAATCTTTCTAAGCTAAATAATCCTTTAAAAATCACAAATCAGTGATACAACTTTAACATTAAAGAACTCTTGAAAATCATTTTGAAAATCATTCTATTCTATTTTAAGTCTTTTCAATTTAACTTTAGGTTTATTTAAATCTCTTTCCTTAACTATATTTTCTCGAAGAAAACCTTTATTATTTATCTTTCTATCTATAACTCTAAGTTTAACTTTGGCCTTTCCAATATCTCTTTCTTTATCAATAATCTTTCTGCTAATATTTAAATTGAATACCTTTTTATTTCTCTCAAATTTTAATAAGATATATCTTATGAATTTTGTCCTACTAGCATACTTGTAAAATAGGTCTTTTCTAGTGCAGTAATGGTACAAATTATCACTCAAATATCCAGGTTCTAATATATATAAAAATATGCTTTCTTTGTACCACATAAAATTACCATGATATTGTTCTTTATATTGACTTTGATAAACACATTCTGTTCTTTCTAGTAATTTTTGAGAGTTAATTTTAATCTTTTCTGGTAAACTTAATTCAACTTCTAAAGTTTGAACACTTTCATTCATTTTATTATAATGCATTTTTATTTCTCCTAACTCTAGAGTATTATTGTCTAACCATTGAAAACCTAACTGTCCAATTTCTAAATTGTCAATAGTGTCCTTTAATCTTTCATAACTTAATTCTACTTCTTCTAATTGCTTTTTTGAATTTAATTTTATTTTTAAGGATTTATCAATTCTTTTATCCTCACTATAGTATTCATCAAAATTTTTAGGTTTCTTTATAGTCTTTCTTTCAACTACTTCTAATCTGGCTATAATTCCTTGATTTTCTTCTTTCATTTCATTATTTATTTCTTCAATTTTTGCTTTTAAAGAATTAGCTTCTACTATTGTCTCTTCTCTATATTTTTCCATCTTTTCATCAAATTTTACTTCTACTCTTCTAATACTATTATCTACCAAAGCTTTTAATTCATTAGAATTGATTTTCATCTCAGCTCTAAGTTCCTCTTTTAGTTCATCAGAGTTATTTTTTAAACTAGTCTCTAATTTCTGGGAAAGTTCATCAGAATTTGTTTTTAAGTTGGTTTTCATCTCAGCTCTAAGATCATCAGAATTTGTTTTTAAACTAGTCTCTAGTTTATCATATTTAGACTCTAGTCTCTCAAAATTTGTTTTCATCATAGCCTCCAGTGTCTCTATTAAATTCCCCATATCAAAATTACCACTAACTGACATTTCACTACTGTTATCCATTATTACTAGAACTATAATATTATATACTCAAAAAAAAAAAAAATCCAAGATATATATATATATATATATATTTATTTCTATATAGTAATTATCACAGATCAAGGGCTCACCATCTCCAATCATTATTCCAACAAGCAATTATTTAACTAAAAAAAAAAATACAAGCCTTTTTTAATCTTATAATACATAATAGCTATCTGACAATCTAAATTTTACTTATTTGAACTCATGAACTTCTTGGCTTAAAAAAAAAAATCTCATCTATCACCATAATATCAACAAATTTCTCTAAAATATATATAGAAAGAGAGTAACAATTGATATCACTAAATAACATTCATTTATATTTAATGATAATAAATATTCTACACTTACACAATATTGAAATATGGAATCTTCATATCAAATTCAATATGACCTTGAAATATTTAAAAAAAATACAACTAAATGTTCACATGCCTTAAAATAACTAATTTGATAATATAATGAGACAACTTTCTCATTCAAAATAATGGTAGTTAAGCATAAACTTACTAAATTGATACCTATAAATTTTCTGGACCTTAAAACTTAATAACATTTTATATATATATATATAAAAATATCCACTTCACTAATTATTAACTTTTGTGCCCGAAATACTATTTTAATAAAATTGTACTAATGCAGTCCACTATCAACAAACATTCACTAATTGAACTTCATGTTTAAAAGTCATTTATAATGAAAATATAATATTACTATACTTGTTTTCAAACCTTAATTAATAATCAATGTAATAGATTATTTGTCACAAGCAATAATCAATTAATCTAGTCCCTAAGTTTGGTGTTATATATTTATGTTATATACTTATCTATTCCTCCAAAGATCTGATAGATACTGACAATCAAAAGATTGATTAGCACTTTACAACTCCGATGTAGATAAAAGAATTCAATCATTATTCCCAAAGCATACAATGTTTCATGAATACTTAGATGATTATCACATTTCATTCTATCCAATTTACTACAACCCATAATAATTTTCTGAAAACACTATTACACTACCCTGCTTATATTTAAGTCTTAGGGGCTATTACTTATAAAATATTTCCTTGCTCATCTTAAGGAGACTTAGAGGTAAATATCATACATATATCAAAATAATTATACCTTACTCTCTTTGGAGTTTTAAAGATAAAATCATGGCAGGACCACTGTTAGCTGCTTCATGATAAATAATAATAATAATAAACATCAAAATTTGGGTTGAAGCAATGAATGAGATCAATCAATACAAGTGACATGAATGCATTACATCCCTAAGACAATGACAAAAATTCCCCATCCAACATCAATACTTGCAACAGAACCAACCAAACTCCAACAATCAAATATCCCATCCAACCTTCAAAATTATAGATTTTCTACAACATAAACTTTCCAAATATGGACAAAATTATTATACCGTACTTTAACACCATCATTAAAAAATAATACAATAACATTAACCATCACCATCTAAACATAAGGCTAAAATATTTCCATTTATATAAAAAAAAAAAATTAAACATACAAAAATGTTTCTTTTTCTTTAAACTATACATCTCATATTAATATATATATATATACTATACATTTCTCAGGTATGTGGGGTATTTCAAGCCCTAATTAGCTTATTTCGAGCCCTAGTTGTTGCGCCAAATGTAATGGAACGTATATGAGGCAGCCCACGATTGGGCAAGCCAAATGTAATGGAAACTATATGGTAGCTTACAATTGGATAAGCTAAATATAATGGAACGTCTATTAGGTATTCCATTAAAATTAAAGATTGAAGAAAAACGAAATTATTCCAGTTATATTTAAATAAATTGTTTAAATGCACTTCCAGCTAGCTATATATAAAACAAATCTAAAATCATGCAAAGCAATGAGATCTATCTTTATAATTTATTTTTAAAGATGATGTGACTAACTAATCAATATATATATTAGAAACAAAGGGACTTCTACTAAATTCAAATATACACATCTAACTATATAAATTTATGTACCTCTAAATATATAAATGAATAATAATATGTGTAAGTGACCTACAAACCAAATAATAAATGAAATATGAAATTATCTTTTATTATTTATAAATTCAATTAATTTCATAATAACTTTGGCATTAAAAGAAAATAAGAATAATATAGTATCGCTCTTTTAAATAATTACAAAGGCATTATTTATAAAAACAAATAGTACATCCTTTATTTTATGTTATAGTTCAACTTTAAATAATATTGATGTTTTAAATATAAATACAAAGAATAACTATATGTATATACTTGTAATAAGTATATATAGATTAAATATATAAAGACATATTTTTGCCTAACCATTATAATATAAATATAACAATTCATATATAACTTCAACCTATAAATTACATTTTAAGATTTTTAAATTATTTAAGATAATTGTCTGAACATCTGTTATACGTTTAATATTATTATAAAACAAGATGCTTAAATTGACCACTTATAAAACGTTGTATTTTATAATAAAAAAAAATAAAAGTAAATAAAAAAAAAATATATCAATCTCAAAAATATATTTATATATTACTCATACATATATAAAATTATTAAATACCTTTTAAAGTTCATTTAGCTAATTTTCCTTTCCAAAAAGTTAATTTATTCCATGAGTTCTTTTATCCGTTTACTTTTGATTATTAGAATGCATTCTATCGAAAGGCGAAGAAATTATTATATTAAAGAAAATTGTTAATCCTTAGATATATGCATATTTTATCCGTTTTAAAATTTCCTTCCTTTTTAAAAAATAAATAAACCAATTAAAATGTTAAATCCAGCATGTTAATTCCAATTACTTCCAAATTATGATTAAATTGATGATTATACATTTAAGATAGCTATATCTAGTTTCAACTCCAGACGCGATGAAATTTATACATTGAATTTTTTTAGTTGTTCCATTGAAAATTGCCTTGGAATAAATGAAAGCGATGATGCAGCCTCCTGGCTGCGATTCTTGATTAACCTGCCATAATTTATGTATTTACCATAAAATATATATATTATTTCAGTATTTTGAAGAATAGTAAATTTTATAGAACTAAAGTACAATAAAATCTTTATTTTTCAGTTGTTTGTTCTATATCTATTCCAATAATAATATATCAAAATAATGGCTTCCTTTATTGTTGTTGCTATCGTTCCATGCGCCAGCAGATGCTATTTTAAAACTCATGTTATATATGTTCTCTTTTAAAACAATTAACATTAAAATAAAAATAAAATATCAAGTATATATATATAAAATATTAAATTGAAAATTTGATATCTTTAAAAATATACATATATTATAATTTATTACATTTAATAATCATTGTAAATAAAATAATTTTTTTATAATTAACAATTTATATGTCCTTATTTATTTTAATAATTAAATGTTTATTATGATGTACTATCAATATATATAAATAAAACAATAACTTCAAATAATAACTATATTTAATAAACATAAAAGAAAAATTTAAATATTTCATATGTAAACATCAACTTAAAGAGATTTTTTTTTTTAATAACAAATGATAATTTAAAAATATAATATCGACTTATCGATATTTACAATATATATATATTATTTAGATGGAATTATATTACAAGCATACACTGGATATAGATTCTAATATAATAGTTTATTTTGAGTAGTTCGAATGTGAAAGATTCTAAATGATACAGAACATAAAAATATGAATTCAAATATTGATTCAAAGATGTTATCATTTAAATTTGACTTTAAAGTTATTAATAAATAAAAATAGTATCATAACAAGCTCTATTTTACCATATAATAATAAAAAAAATATGACAATATACTGCAGAGACACTCTGATATCCATGAATATAAAATAAAATGCATACCTTAAATATATGAACATTTATATTAGAAATACAACTATTATGAGTAAGTCATTTCCATATTTTTATAAAGATGGCAAGAAAAATCAAAATCTTATATGACAAATAGTAAAATACAAAAAAGCTTTATAAATCTATAACTTATTCAAATGCGTACATGTTTAAAAATGTTCAATTTCTCACTTCTTTGAGTTTCAAAAAAAATTCTTACTAATCATAATAAGAATATTTTTGAAGTATCATTTTGACCATTAACTTATGCACTACAATAAATTTGCTTTTTTTGTTTAGATTTGATTTTTCAAATAAAAGTTAAATGATTAACACTAGCATCTTAATAAAGTAGTAATAACAATAAATAAAAAAATGCATAACATTTTTTATTCTTTACATATTTAAAAATATGATTAAAATTACCCCAAATCCAAACCAGCCCAGAAATAATAATAAAACAGAACTGAAGATTTTGCTGCTACAAGCAGACTTCTCACATGTAAAGAACTACAAAAACTACACCATATATATAAGATTAAACATTACCCACAAATCCATATACTTCTCATCCACCCTTAATATTAAAACAACTTTTAAATAAGTTAATTGCTTCATAATAATAAATTTTTAATAACAAAGATTTTTTAATTCTTCTTTTGATTTCATTCCTTTCAAAGAAGACAACATTTGCTTCATCAAAATTAATAGTGTGACCTGTATCTTCTTCATGGACACACAAAGCAGAACTAAGATATTTATTTCTAACTCTACTTTTATGAACCTTTATTCTTTCATTTAAACTCAAACTACTCTGACCTATGTAAACCTTCTTACAAAACAAGTTGAAATATACTACATCAGGTTTAGTCCTTCTATCAAAAATTTCCTTTGTATTATTTAATAAATTATTTAAAATAATAACCCATTTCCAAACCATTTTATTTCCAAACAAATTGTTATTCCTACATACAATTTTATAAGAAGACTACACTGAAGAGATAATAAAGCATAGTAATTTTGTTTTTTTTTTTGGTTTTGAAAAAAAAAATTTTTTACTACTTATTAACATTTCTGGTGAAGATCCTGTGCAGATGTTATGTTGCACAATTACATACTAAGACAGTCACCATTTTAGGAAAAATAAAAATTTTACTTTTCGTCTCTCCACTTTGAAACAAAATGATATGCACTTAAAATAAAGTAGACCAGATAATTTGATTGTTTCATTGTGACATTTCCTGCTTTATATTACATGGTAAGTACCATATATATATATATATATATATATATATATGGTACTTACCATGTATATATAAATTCATATATATATATAACTGCTTCAATATATATATATATATATTGAAGCAGTTGGATCTGAGTTCGATCCTAGATTCATGACATCTAGCCATAAGCCCACTTCAAACCCTAGTACTAACCTTAAATTTCCAATGCAATGGGGCTTTATACATTCAATCCATGCTAATTTCCATAAAGAATAACTTATTCCATAAATGCATATTAAAATTAATAGTTTCAGATTTAAATTGACCAATTCTATTAATAAATTCATGATAGAATTATTCATGAATTTATATATTATAACTGCGTGGATTGTGCGTATATATTTGTAAATATTTAAATCTATATAATTGTTTAAAAGTTTCATTGCATCAGGAATGTTTGATTTTATTTTTAAATAATTTGTTAAAGTTTTATTGATTAAAAGCTACATTCTTTCCATAGGCTTTCAGATTTTCCCTTTCCAAAAACAACAGTTAAAGTTTTATTAATTAGAAAATAGATAAGGATTTTCTAATTAAAATCATTTTCTGATTTTAAGAATTCATTTTCTAATTAGAAAATGAATTCAAGTTAATGAGTTTGAAAGCTTTATCGAAGGAATGTATCTAAAAACAACCAGTAAATCTAAAAACATTGATAATGAAAGAAGCACTAGCCTGAAGGCATCAGAGGACAGATATATATAGCTCTGAAAAATTTGGAGAAGGAGAAAAAAGCCATCTTTGTTGCTGAAAAGTGCCAGTAAATTATGTGCTGTTCAAAATTATGAATTCAAAAAGTGTTCCTATCATGGTAAGGGGCTAAATGTCAGGAATCTGGCTATTGTTCCTGAAGTCCCCTAAAAATCTTCAATGGTGCTGCTGAATCTTTTCCGGACCAATCATGCTGCTAAAATCATGAAAATTCATTAAAATATTGTTCAAGTAATTGACAAAATGGTGCCTACATTTTACCAACCTGAATGTGTAACTTAAGGATCCAGCCTGGAAGAAATGGGTAATATATTTCCGTAATGAACCTTAAACTTTTTGGCCAGTTCCGAACTTTACTTTACACTCCTTTTAAGAGCTCTTTTCATTCTATAAATGTCATAATCTCTGTGTAATAATCTCTGTATAAACTTACTTTTATTTATGCTATTATTTTCGTAATTCTCTCAACTTTTAGTCTCTAACTTTCTCTTTTCTTACTTGGCGTTTCACTTACTATATTATATATATATATT